>BOPP01000169.1:428443-489441 GCA_017312745.1 Gryllus bimaculatus
GGCGGGGGCGAGGGGCGTGGGGCGACAGGCGACGGGCGAAAGGGAGGGGCGAGGGAGGTCCCACTACGCCTCGTTCACGGGAAATGCGAATGTTCCAGCGAATGCAGATGAAATCAGACTGCCCTGTCCTTTCATAAGTATTATAGCTGGAGGCCTAATTACGGAACGAGGGAGAGTGGTCAAAGCACGGTTTTAATTACAAAAAGGCCGGAACTTGTTTCGCGGTATTTACTGCGCAATGTTTTTGCAGCCCAGAACTAAATGTTATCAGCAATATCAGTGCAGAAAGAAATTTTATGAAAGAGATTAAACAAAAAAAACCATAAATATATGAAATATAGAACAAATAATATATTTTCATATCATTGGTGGTCATTCATTTTTTGTATTCCTTCTAAATTAATAATAATCAATTACGATACGGACTTGCAGTAGTTATAATTTAATGTACACGAATACTACTTTCGACTCACTCAATGTATCAGGATGATGCAACAAATTTATCTAAAAAATTCAAAACTTTCCAGACGTTTCAGTTGGTTATTAATCTCCCTGAAAATGTGTATGCGATGACTCCAGATGTCGGTGTTTAAGAATATGAAACTACTATTTAAAAAACAAATCATCTTAAACTTTCGTATTCTCGCCATCTTTTCAGCAATTGGAACCAGTGCGTCGAAAACACTAGGCAGATGTAGTGATGACTGCGCATAACTGCCATTCTTCTCTTTCTGGTTATTAAATATTTAAATATAATGTGATCAAAAAGTTTTTATACTTTTGGGAGTGATAATTGTGAGCAAAAAAATTTATTCAAGATCAATGACAATTTTTCGATATCCGCTTTTCCTAATATTGCCCATTCCCCAGAAAGTACAATTTTTCCGAACCCGCGTTTTCCAAACACCTGTTTGGGAATCCGCATGTTCGAAATCATATGGGACAATGATCTTAACCGTCAAAAAATAACTAATCAATCAACCAAAAGGAAACACGGCAGCGATTAAGGGAATTTAATACATCGTTTGGCATATGGAGTGATAAAGAGTCGCCGAAGTTTGTATTACAATATGGTTTAAGAAACCATTTTCTAATATTTTTGGCGATAATATTTGTATCATTAACATACTTGGAATGCATAGTAGTTTTTGAAATAGAAATCATTAGTAAAGACTAACATATTTTAATGCTAATGGTTTGAATGACTGACGATACATTTTATTTCATATGCCTGAAAAGTTCTACGATATGTGTTGTAAAATACTATGAGTGTTGTAGGATTTCAATGAAAAGGATATAAGTTCTTTTATATATAACCAGTAAATAAATTTACACACTGCATTATGAATTTTGAACAAAAAATACAAGACAAATATCAAATTTAATTTACATTTCAATCTCGCATGTTTGCTCATTAAATATGAAATTATAACCGGTCCTGAATGAATATTGTTTGAAAATATTTAATTATGACGCAAGTGATTATAACGTTCCTGAATATGCAAAAAAATATCCATTTTGCTGCAGAGATACCCTGCATTATTGTATTCCCTCGCCGCATTGTCATTTTTAGACTCGACTTCCAAAACGCTCGTAAATTGAAAACTAAAGAGACTACTCTTTTTACATGGAACGTACCTGTCATTGTGGAATATTAAAAATATATGTGACTGAAAATAAATCGTACTTAAATGAAGGAAAAATATTAAATTCCGAACGAAAAGAGAGGTCAAAGAAAAAATAAAGTTATTTAACTGTGATCAAGATTTTGCAATAATGATGGTTTGTTATGTCGAAATTTCCTCATGAACGATATATTTTAACTTGATATATCTTAATCAATATTTTGTGAATCATTTGAATTAATTCTCATCTTTTAAAAGCTGACGAAAACTTAATTTTATAAGGAACGTTCACGGGAATCGAAGCGAATATCCAGTAGAAAATATTTTCTATTAACGTATTATTAGAGGAAAACATGTAGAAATATGGTGATACACTTAAATGGAAATAGTCCTCGTGTATTCCATACAACACAAAATTTAATTTAATTTCATATATATTAGTAATGTTTGTAGTGGTTAGATGAAAATGCTTCAATGAATACATTTATTATATATTTAAGAAAATGTTTTTGCTCGTTAAACGAATTTAATGTTTAGTGCTCGTGAGTTTAATGACAAGTTGCTATGAAAGCAATCTTTGAAATGTAGCCTAACTTCTGGCACATATTTATGGAGTCATACTTTCATTTTCTACTCGGAGAGAAAATACTAATTCCATGAAAACGTCTATATTCACTATGTTCGCGGAATCGATCGTCATGTGCATAATTTACACTCACTGACGCCCAGATTGTGCCACAAACTTTGCAAATAATGTCAATGGCAAAGTGAAATCACGCCATTCACTCTGATGGAGAGTCGAAAAGTGCTTGTGTAACTTTCGCTAATGGCGGTTGAGGTATGTTCTAAACAAGAGATTCATTTCATGTGTAACACAGCGCCATGATGCTGCTGTGAGATCTGTGGACCCATTAGTAATGCAATCTGCGAATATGAATGAATGAATATGAGGATATATGCAAACGACATCGATCTATAATAATCTGCATGTTCAATCGCTACATCGCTTAATCTACATAGGCAATTCGGAGCTAAATTCTTGGGCAAACAAAACACCAATGAGCTGCATAATGCTTGATGACAGACTATGTAACGCGAGTATTCATGTTTCAATTGCGTATAGACCAGGACATAGAAAGAGAGTTGAGCTCGAAACACCACAAAATTTTTCGTGATATGATTTGCGATGTGTTGGGTAAAAGGGAGATAACCTACCGCTACTACATAGGATAACGAATGTATTTGTGAATATTTCGTTTTGCGTGCTCATTGCTTCTGTTGTGACAGGAATGTCGGGTATTCCCTTCCAATTTCACCTTGTATGTAATAGTGTTCTCAATTAACACAATTTCTCTATAATCTGCGTAGAGATAACTTCTTGCAGTATCTATTTATTGTGAAACTAGTTGATAATTTGGTTTATCTACGGACAGCATTCTGGAATCCAATGTCCATTATTTTGCTGTGCATCTCACTATTTTGTCGTCATGACCTGCAAGTAGCCCAATTGCATCGATTTCACATTTGGAATCAGCAATGTGATTTTGATAGTTTGGAGAATGATTGATTATTTCACGGAGCTTAAATATCTTAATTTGTTAAAATATATAAGAATTGTTATTACATAAATATGTATGTCTTTATGAAGTAGGATATATTTTTATATACCATCTCCTCTCCAGACTGTCCCCTTCGAAAATACTTCTGTTCGTGCCTAAAATTTAATGTGTTACAACAAAACTATAAAACAAGAAATATTTTCATAATTGCAGTTATACCCATGCCCCATCATGCCCATGCCCATGCCCATGCCCAGGCCCAGGCCCATGCCCAGGCCCATGCCCAGGCCCATGCCAGGCCCATGCCCAGGCCCATGCCCAGGCCCATGCCCAGGCCCATGCCCAGGCCCATGCAGCGTCAGCCCATGCCCCTAACGCCTTAACGCTGAGAAATAGGAAGTAAGTAGTAACGTGTTGATGTATCATGCTCAAACACAAACATGTGCTGAGACAGTGTTCTCAGGCATCGTAAGATTTTGTTTATATGGTTTGGATAAGACTTTTCGACCAAAACAAAATTATTTTTCTTTTGCATATGTGCATTACTATGAGTACGAACGTTGAAGCAATGGGTATAGTTCGCGTCTAGATGGAGAGACAGCAGGACGAACTAACGAACAGATGGTAATAAATAGAACAATTTTCATTGTGTATCACAAAAACAGTTTTTTCTTTAACTGTTTATTTGGCTGAACAGCAACAAATAACATTATTCTGCACAAAATTACATATCATTTCCAAAAAGATTTATTCCAATTCTTGGAGAGAATATCAATGTGTTGTCTGAACAGGTAATTTGATTTACAAATAAAACAATTCGCACTTCTAAGAAATGTTGCCATTAGTTGGAATACATCGTACTATAAGAGCGCAAACACGTACTACGCAGAGTGAGGTCTAATATTGTTTCATTAATCTTTATGGATCCGTTTCTTGTACCATTATTACATTCTATCTCCTAGTTATTAAGGTACATAATTGTACAGCCAATTTGGCCTTTGTCAAATCGGTCTTGACGATCGGCGTTTTGACGAACGTCAACTATTTGACCCCTTGTTACGTTTCATCGACACTTTTGTGGTAGAAATGACGCTCCGTTAACTTTGACGATTCGACAAAGCGCTTTCATTTTTGCGGTATTTTTCTTCTTCGTATACATATTGCCTAGAAATGCCAGGTTACAACACGGTTCCCATTCGCTGCAGAATGACGGGCGTATGACCTGCTGTATTTCAAGTCGGTGGATATTGTCTCTGCATTTAGGGAGATATACATTTTTAAGTTTCCGAGTCCTTCTGATAAACATATCCACGGGGATGAAATTGTCACAATGTGCAGTCTATTGTCTCAATAACAACAGAAATGTTCGCAATTTAAAAACAAACGGTTGCCTTAGCCTGCTCAGGCTGCGACTTTTCTTGGAAATACCACATACTCTGACCGCAGTGAGGCAATTGCAAAGAAGTGGTCTTTTTTTAAGTTGTTGAAAAATCCATTTGATCCATGTTGATGAAAAATCCATTTTCGTTCGCCAATCACAAACTGAAAATGTCTTGTAGTATAAAATCTTAAAGCTATCAATAACTGTATTCTGTATTTGGCTACTAATTCAGCATCATCTAATTGACAAAGCTGATTTTTGGATTAATTGATCATTCCATTCCCCAAAGTTTTCAAGTCAGGATGTTTTGGAAAAGATTTTATGATTTAAACGACTACAAAACTTCGGCAGAAAAACAATTTAAAAAATATTAAGACAAAAATATCATAAGATAGCCTAATAACTGTACGTTTTATTGATAGTGTCATACTTGTGAGAACTAAGCCGAAGTTGCATAAAAAAGTTCAAGACTATTAGTGTGTCCTACCAACTCCAGTCTCCTCTACATAAGAAACATCTATTTTATACAAATGAAATTTTCTAAGAAGAAATGTCACGGACTTGCTATTAGACGATCTGATAGCCGAAATAGTATTTCAGAGAGATTTTGACGCCAGTTTGAAGATCTCATTTAATTTAATTTACTTTCAGTAATGACTTAAAGCTGACTTGCCGGGCCCCAAAGCTTAGTGGTTACGGCAGTAGAAGCGAGGGAAACCTGTAAGATCTGCAGGTTCAAATTCCGCCTGGGCATGGATGTTTGTTAGAATGATGTAACATAGTGGGGCTTGCCCCAACCACCCAGTGTCTCCGTGAATACCCCACTCCTTCCCGGACCCCTCCCGCTCTAAATGTAGTACGAATGTGATGAATGTGATTGCCTGCATGCCGGGAGAGAAAGCTTCCAAATGGGCTTAAGGACCGCAACGCGAGCGCCACCTCCCCGCCACCAAATGTAAAAGGGTTCAAGCTCTTCCACGGGCTTATGATCCACAAGCAGCAGGAATGAGTGTTTGGCCGCAATTAGCTTACGAGCCACAGTGGAGTTAGGTGGGGGCTGCTAAAGTCAAGGGTCCGGGTGAAAGTGTCTAGGGTGTAAAAAAGCAATGGTATTAATTGAGGGCAGGGAGCGTCAGCTGATAACCGAAAAGTGAAGTTGACGTAAAACATCCGATGCTGACTTACTGTGACTGAACTGTGAGATTTCTATAGGGATCCATTTAGAGAGTTGGGATTGTTTTGACAATGCAGAGTAGTACATGAGTAAGACCAGAAAATTCTGACCATTCATTCAAAGAGGTCAAATGAAGTATGTGCAAAAGAACGTTCCAGTTACAAATTTCCTAGTCATTAGACCACTGTTAAAGTAAATGGTGTACAAAGGTTTCCGTATCGCAAGTGATCGATATATACATTCTTCTATGTCGAGGTAGAAAAACAAGGAAACATTTAACGATAAAAATATTAACGGAAATGAGAAACATACCTACTATTATTATACACCTCTTTTTATACCTTCGCCCAAGGTAACATGTAAGACAAATATCTGAACGTAAATCATTGTTCT
Organism: Gryllus bimaculatus; assembly: GCA_017312745.1. NCBI lineage: Eukaryota > Metazoa > Arthropoda > Insecta > Orthoptera > Gryllidae > Gryllus > Gryllus bimaculatus. The sequence continues at coordinate 434,576 of BOPP01000169.1, forward strand.
ATCTTATATTAGATGCAGTGACATATACAAACTGCCCATTGAAAATAGTAAGTAGCCACCCAAAATCTGCGAATAAAATACGTACACGAGACTGATGTAATATTTGCCATAAAAATATACTTTCAAAACCTTATTTAATACATTAGATCGTGCGAACGTTTTTCAGTACTACTAGAATGTCATGTTGCTCTTTCTCAATGTAATTGATAAGCTCAACGGCGTAAACAGAACTTCAATATATGAATGATACAACCCTATTAAATCTCTATTACTTTCATTTTATTTATAATTTATTTATTTTACGTCACAAACAGTTAGTACTGTGTGTGACGTGCTACGGGAAGAAGTAAATTCTGAGCACGTTTCCATAATTATGCGATCTCTACCCTAAGCCATATCCTAGTTAAATGTTCAATACAGAAAAAATAGTGTTTTTTTGGGAGGATTGTCAACAAAATATTCGCTTTGGTGTAATAAAATCTGTTTTCAAGGGTAAATGAGCAACAGTTTTGGGCTCTTATCCCTCATCATGTCCTTCGTGAAGGAAAAATGCTTAATAACGCGCCAACGTGAAGCACGATAATTTAAATAACTACATTTCCCCAGAATTTTGCTCCATAGTCGAAGTTTGTAATGACGCTTGATTGAGAATATACTAAAATGGGAGTGTTAACAAAATATGCTTTTTGGCATTAACATAACTTTGGCATCACATGGAAACATATTGAAGGGAAAAAGAAACAGAATATAAAATGAAAAATAATTTTGTAATCACTTTTACCACGTCAAAAGAATACAATTATTTTACGTGTACATTCACTTCATAATACTCCTCTACAAATACTAATTCGTAATCAGCGTATATCCTAACTAGAGAGGAAACGTCTGTCCACTAATTGAGTTCTTCGAAGTATGATGTGCAATACGCGCAAACAGTATTTCAATAATAAAGATTTTCAATATCACAATGCCGAAATAAAAAATGATTTATTGGAAGTACGTTGATACTTGATGAAAAATGATATTAACTACGTTTTATTCATATTCTGCATGAAAACATTTCAATTTTCTTGGTGTTCCCCTACAACAGTGGAAAATAACAATTACTGTCAATTTAATTTTTGTGAATGGTATAAACTTAATGAAAACTGCGAAGCTATAATATTCAATAAAGTTCAGTGAACTCGCTTCTCTCTACTTTCAGCATGTTCTGGCGTATTATTTAAAGTTGTGCTACTTTGCTCATGTTTTGTAAATTGCCAAGATATCATCAAGAAGAATTCGAAAATATTTTGGAATCTACTTTAGACCGCAATGACGTGGAGTATGAGGGGTTATGCAACACTAATGTTGCCACTTTGCTCACTCATTAGTATCTCGCATCAAAGGGAGACAAAGGCATTTGAATGTATATAAACAGATAATACATTCTCCTTGCATAATCTTGTGAAACATGAAAGATTTTCACGTCAATCCTTGTCGTGTGACCTTGCCGACAAAATCCCTGTGTAATTTAGTAATACCAAGAGAGGACAAAAACTTCTTTTCGATGTTAATATTTAGAATTTGACTGTCTTAATACATAACGAAGTATCACTTAATCAGAAGTTCAATTCACAAACGGTTACTTCAAACACTGGTCGCTTTCATGTAAATCATTTAAATTTACAGCAAAAATATTTTCCCTAAGGCCTTTTTCACACCTCACTCCGCTATGTTTCAGCAATAATACAATTTCTTGGACTCCTTAACATCAAGTTGTTTAATATCTGGAATGATATTTTGTTACGTTACTAACCAGGAAATTACGCGTATTATCAAAAATAAATCAAGCCCAAACCAAAATAATACAATTATAACCTCTCATTTACACTAATAGCAGATTCTGTATATCAAATGGGATCATCCCCTGCAAATATTTAATAAGACTACTAATGATTTACGCATGGCCCTTATTGGCAAATGCAGCAACTTCTAACATTTATAAACACCAAACACTACAGAATAATTTTTTAAGGTTAGCAACAAAAGCAACCTAGTTTAAGTCAATGGACTTCACAAAGAATTTAATATTTACCAATGTAAAAACACATCACTCATCTTTACAATAACTTCACCAAACGTCATCTCAATAGATCAAGCAAATTACTATAGCGAAGCCCTCATTAAAAATCCTAATTAATTCCCAGCAAGAATAAAGAACAAATTTCCAATGGAAGCATTCATCAAGTTGGTGAAGTATCTATTGCCAATGATTAAACCAAGTTTTAGAAGTAGTAGTTGAGATTACGAGTAAGATAGTATAGTCAGTAAGTCAACAAATTACATACGAGAGAGTAAAGTGCTGAACTATGTATAACAAATCAGACAATAAGTAAGTAAAAAGATATTGGTCACTTTCGTAAAATCGAAATTTAAGTTATGACTCTTCTAATAGTAAAAACATTATTTAAGAATAAATTAAAATAATGTTCCTATTTAATATATTTGTGCACGTAATTAAACTATGTCATTCAATAGCTAAATTTAAAAACTCGTCAGAACGGACTTAATATTTTGTGCTCTGCAACCTTGCAACCTTTATAGTGACACAATTTGGTGTGCAGAATTATCTCGTAGATCAAAAATACAGCTGTTTTTAATTACATTTTATCTTTTGTATCTTTTACAAAATACTTGTTAAATAAAAACAGGTGAGTTCTCATTCTACCCACCAAATGACATCAGTGGATCAATCAGCAACCATTCTTCATAATACATCGTGAGTGTATATTGCAATATTTTGTACAGCAAGGTGTATTGTGGGAATGTTGATGTGGTATTGTTGACGTAATTACGTGATGAATTCATGGAAGTCATCTCCGTCAACGTAAATTTATGTAGAGAGTCGGCTTTCGGCGACTTTGCCGTCATCGTCAGTCTGTCTGTGTGTGGCAAAAGTCGAGCACTGTCTCCTGACTTTTGCCATACACAGCGATACTGATGATGACAGCAAAGCTGTCGAAAGCCGGCTCTCTAAATAATTCTAATTTAACGAAGATGGGCTCCGTTATTTCATCGGTAATGTGTGCATGTTCATTTCTCTACGTGATGTCGTTTTGTGAGTGCCCAGTGTACTACTTGTGCGAGGGCCAGCGCGCGGCCCGCTCACGCCACCCACCGGTCTTCCAGAAGTACTTCTGCTTGGCGTGTTGCGAGTCGTCGGTGGTCCTGGCCGTGGCCGTCCCCAGCAGCTGCAGCGGCAGCAGCAGCAACAGGAGCACGGCCAGGGGCATGGGCAGGGCGAGCGGTACGGCCCTGCTCACGGGCGCCGGCGCCGCCCCCGCCGCCGCGCCCCGCCGCCGCACCATGGCGCACCCCGCGGCTGGCTCAGCGCTCCTTGCTCCACGCCATCCGCCCAGCTGCAACGCGTGCAACCAACTTAGTACGGCTCTTCTAGTTGGGACATTAAACGGGGCCGTTGGACGGCATTCATGATCGTTTCGGAGAAAATGAGAGATTTTTCTTAAATATCACATTACCAATAATTCTCTTAGCTATTGTCGTTTCATTTTCCCTTAACATTGTTATTACTATTAATATTAGGTTACATTATTGTTATTATTATTATTATTGTCAATAAAATTAATATTTCCGTTACCTCTCATTTTCCTCTTTAATTATATCGCTTATCTGGAAGACTTGACTGGAAAACTCTTAGCATGAAAGATAAACTTCATTCACCCTAAGTGGTATCCAATCTAATCCTACCATTTAGCGTTTGTGCATGAGGTTAATACAAGTATTGATGAAGTTTTTCCATTCTCTCTCTCTCTCTCTCTCTCTCTCTCTCTCTATATATATATATATAATATATATATACTATATATATAGATAGATAGATAGATAGATAGATAGATAGGGAGTTAAGCGTAACATCAGCACTTAACTTAAGCACCTCTAATTTTTGAACGGTTGAAGTTATTGCAATGCAGTTTTCAAGGAAGCGGTTGAGGAACGGACGGAAGAAAATACAAGAGATTTACAGACGTTTTGCCGTCAACCGGTATCAAAGATCCAAAAAACGTGGATTATGCCTACACATCGTGTTAGAAGTAGTAGTTTACATATAGGAACAAGATTTATCCACTTTCCTGATGTCGGGACTCCACAATACAATCATTTCTGACGAAAAATCACAACTTTCCACTAAAGCATTTTAATGCTTTCTTTTTCAACGTAAACACGTATTACGGATCGGAAGTAAAAACTAGTGTGGCTTCAACATCATGTATTTCTAACATTATATTTAAACTTAACGAAATATTATAGTACTTCTTGAACCCACAAAGAATTTATTCAACCCTCAAAATACTTGCCCACGCTGGGATATGTAGTTCGGCTTATGACTACCCGTGAGCATGTACACTGTTCAAATTTCTGATAGGGCATTTTAGCTTTCCTGGCACGTTTAAAAGACAGTTGAACAGATGCAACCCTTATTATCAAAAGCATTAACGTCACATTAATTACAGAACTACACTGGCGGAAAAAAGTACTGCAACAACGGGAAGGGCCCAAGCAATCAAGTAGGCGATAAGCGACGTTAGGGATGGGGGTCGTAGAAGCCGTGATTAACATTCCACGGATGACTGACGCTCGGCGACGTAATGGGAAAGTGACGAAATAGCCCGCACGCGCCATCTACTCCGCGGCTTTAAAATGTGCTCTCCACTGCGATAAGGTCTAGTTGGGACTTAAGTATGCCAGGGCGTTGCACTCGTTCGTTTTTTACGCAATTAGACCTATTTGAGCGGGATCGGATTTTCTGCCTGCGCGAAGCCGGCTGGTCCTTTCGGCGCATTGCTGACCACGTGGGCCGTGATGCGACGTCGGTGCTGGCGACGATGGGTAGACGAGCCTTCCCATAGACGTAGACCCAATTGGGGCGACCGTGGAGCACTGACGAACGTAAAGATACACGCATCGTGATGATGGCGTTTGCAGACCGTACGGCCACACGCGCCGAGATGCAGGCAGATGTGGTCCCCAACGTGTCTCCACGCACCATTGGAAATCGGCTACTTGGTGCTGGATTACAATCGCGCCTACCGCTAGCTAGACTGCCACTCACGCCGAACCATCGCTGACATGTGCGGGTCAGCAGGGAGACGGAATGGCGTGCAGTGGTGTTCAGTCAGCCAAGAGCAGCTTCTGTCTTCACGCAAGTGATGGCCGTGTGTGTCTGTGCGACGTCGCAAAGGCGAGCGCTTGCGGCCCACGCCGGGCGTGATGGTGTGGGGTGCCATCAGCTACAACGCACGATCGTCTTTAATGTTCGTGCAGGGATCATCGACCTCGCTGGATAAAACCAGCGTGTTGTTCGGCCTGTCCTGATACTTTTCTTGCAACTGGAGGGTGGTGAGCTATTCCAGCAGGACAATGCCCGCGCTATGCAACGCGCTCTCCGCGAGTTTCGTCAGCTCCGCTGGCCGGCATGCTCAACAGATTTGTGGGATGTGTGGGACAGAATGGGCCTGACCCGTGCCACGATTCCCCCAACCACACTGCCTGTTCTGCGAGAGGCGGTGCAAGAGAGGTGGAACAGTGTTCCGCAAGACATTTTTCGCCATTTGTACAATGGGATACCAGACCGCATCAGCACTTCTCGTTCTTTCCGCGGCTGGTTCACGCAGTATTGATGTAGCGTTTCCGGCCCAAGGTTCTCTTTGTTGCTCGACGTGCAATTCTCACATGGCTCTGCTCATGTAATCATGTGTACCGTTCTGTCTGTATGTGCTGTTTATGTACTGAATAAATTGTACAATGCAATTGTGGTGTTGTAATACTTTTTTCCGCCAGTGTATTTTCATGCACAGATTTCATAAAGAAAAAATTTCTTAGAAATTGTAGTTGTATGACGAATCCAAAAAAATCTAGTTTTGCAATATTCGGATATTTAGAGATTTCAACTAAAATGAGGCCAAAGCCTTTTTAATAGCGTACTTCGATTTACCTAAGAAAAAAATATAGAAAAAAAGGACCTTTTTTGGTAGAGAAGTTAAATGTCGTTGATATTTCATGTAAAGTACTCCCCTAGTTCGATTAAAAGGTATCAATTTTAGAGAATTTGTTTTGAACATTTTAGGCGCTAGTGTTGACTACTGACATATGTACAGACTGACAGACTTTTGTCACAAATAAATATTTACTTTTGGAGCATAAAACATGGATTCTGTCTACATTTCGTTTTATAAGAAGTAGATTACTTCGTTTAGGAGTAGCATTTTTCGGTATTAAGGTCTCAAAATACGCCTAGAAATTGTCTCATTTCGCTGCAGAATTACAATACATGTCTCTTTACTACGTAAGCACGTACTAGGTGAGGAAGTAAAAGAAATTGAGAATGTTACCCGCTTGCTTTAAATGGTAGCATGAAAAGGGAATATTTATGCCAGTCATGATAGAATTATTGTGTGATGTTGTAACAGACAGACATCGCCATCGCAATATTATTTGATATAAATGATTCTTTTTAAAAGTGTATCCGTATAAATAGATTTCGTAAAAGGCTAACTCATCGTATCAAATTTCAGTCTTATCTTTTCGTCCATTCATTCATTTCTTCTCAATTCTTGCAAATCATCATGCGATGAGTACAATGTGAACAAAAATTATATTTTGAGATATTTGTCAAAGATATAAAATGAAAAATGAATTTCTTTAAGTGAAAGTTTTCCATAATAGATTAGTATTTTTTAAAATAAAATTGTATACGAGTGAGTTTTATATTCACTTTGCGCTCTCCCCTCCTCAACATTCTCCGGTCGAGATTTCGGTATACTTTAAAAAAAGCACCTAGAGCATATTCAAAATAGTTTAAATATAGCTTCATATTTTTTCATTTATTTGTTTTCTCAAAATTAAGAAATTATGCTAATGAAAATGTCACAGGTCTAATTCACAGATAATTCTTTGAATTTTCCAAAAACTGCAAACGTTTTTGAAAACGTTTCAACGCCTCTACATTATTGAAGTAGAGAGTTTTTTAATGTACTGTTTTTTCAAAACATAAACTTTATCAAAGGTCATGCACAACGGTATGAAAATATGAGTACTTTTTGCGTAATTTTGAGTAAAATCATGACACTTTTAAAAGAATACGTAAACAATATTTGATAAAAATCGGAGTTAATTTGTTTCATTACTTTTTATACTCACATAGACCCAGGTTCCCTTATATGTGTAAAAGGTGCGATTGTCATTAAAATCTCTTGGATTACAAAAACCGCAAAAGTTTAAATTTTCCTCAGTCTTGTTTATATCTTTATTATTGAAGATTGTTCGCTTTCTTTTTAATGCAATCTATTGTACAATATTAGGCTTTAAATTATTTCCTTTGAACGTTTTTGAAAAAAGTGCATTGCTATTCTGACGACTGCCTGACGTTCTAACGTGCAAACTACCGCGGTACAAATGGTACTCTCAAATATAGGAGATGATGGTGACGTTTTTTCATCTGAAAAGATTTACCCTATATAGTATGTATAGGGTAGCAATAGGACACAGACTACGACACAAAGACATAAGAACATGCAGAAGGAAAAAATGATTAAAGTGTGTTTCTTAGACGTACTTTTAAAACTTTTGTACGAAAACAACGTTACAGTTTACTTTTGTAGTAACTAATTACACTGCTTACAGACATGTATGTAGTGCGAGGTTTTAGAAAGTGGTTGCCTGGTTTAAACATTAGTAGTTTCTTTTTCTAACGTCGGAAAACAAACAAATGGTACGTGTTTCCATAGCGCGGCAACATTTCCCGGTTCCTGTCAGAGTGAGGAGTTGCAACCCGCTCGACACGGCAGCCCATCAAGCGGTGGGTTGTGTCTGAACGAACTTTCGTTCCAACCCAATATTATCTCACTGTTGGAGCCTCTCTATGTTGCGATAGCATGAGCGTGTGAGAACGAGCAGTGTATTGTTTCGTCACTGGAATACAAAACACAGTGTTATGATATTGTGTATAACCCTTACAGCACTTAAAAACTTCACTCAAAATCAGTGCTTATGTCTTTCCCGGAAGGTGTTGCTCTCATTTAGAATTGGGGATATGTGAAAAGCGTTAAGTGAAAACTACTACATGTGATCCTCAGCAGCTTTCAACCAATTTAACGGAATCGGGTATGAGTTAGAGACTAATTGAATCCACAACACAGTTAAGTTGTGCACTACCTTCGCGTATTCCCTATCTCTTTCTCAGGGACTTCAAAGACCGTTTATATGCAAACTGTGACAAAAAGGGAATTCTTTCAACCCTAAGAAATCTAGAAATAGGTTTATTTTTAGTAGTTTACGTTTCTGGAACTATGTAAGTTACTTTTTCAGTTATTTTAATTGACGTGACTGCAAGCAAATTGAAAGAATTTATTTTATACTGTAAGATGAATAATATATTAATGTATTCAAATAAAGAATTATATAAATAGAAATACCAATAAAATAAAAAAATACTTCAAAGAAAACTTTTAAAAAAGATAAATTTCAAAATTACCCAATAGATTATAACTGAAACAGAAGAATTTCGAAAGTTCCGAATCAGAGAAACAGGGTCTTAGTTTTGCAACTAATTTTGGAAATCATGAATTTATCTGATATATCTGCACATTATACTTCTCCCCCGTACGTCATATAAGTTTTGCTGTGTTTGATGATAAATAAAATGAATCCTACGGTTCGCTACGTCCTTACCGTTCCAAGAACTTGATATTTCTGTCAAAATACGAAATGAGGTCGAATTACTCTTTGAGCTTGGTTCTATTGTAGTGAAAATTGTTAACGTCAGAAACAACATTCAAGTTATAAAAACGATTTAGAAGTTTAACAATGTGTTCATGTTTTTTTCTGTAAGGTTTGTGTGCACAGTTGTTTCCTTTTAGCTTTTCTCCCGTACTAATTTTCAAATACCGCAACGCACCGCATTGTGTAAGGCTGCCTGCCACTTCTCAGAAATGTACCCCTGAGCGTACGGGCCACAATGCTCTCGACCGTCGGGTTCCGAAAGCTCCGCAATGGGAGATACGTTCATCTGAACTAAGCCCCCGGCTCCAACAGAGCTTTTGAAACAAAACACTGGTTTCCGGAGTCAGAATTCGAGGAAACCGGTGTTCACCTTTCTTCCAGGAAGCATGGGTAATAAGAATTTGAATGGAAGAATAATTATTTGGCAGCGATAATCCATCTACAGTACGCGTTGTAATGCTATTCAGAACGTGTTATTACGCGATATATACGTGAGTTGCTTCACGCGATTCGACACACAATGGACGACAATGTCTACAACGAACGTCTACATCGGAATATTTCACGAGAAGACAAAACAAATATCAAGGGCAGAAAAACTTCGATTGCTGAGCAACCTTCTCTACTCATTAGTTAAACAAGCACGATAAATTAATCTTAGGTAATTCCACGTGTGAATGGAAAATTAGCAATAGTTCTACGATTATCTCAATCCCATAATTTCCCATGCATGAATAATATTTAGTAAAATATTTCACGAATTATATTACAGTTACATTAAGAAGTAATTCTCACTTTCAACAACGTATTAAATACGAATAATTTCGAGAACTGTTTGTTTAAAATAAAAATTATTATAAAAGAAAAATGCAATGAAACAATTGAACAAAAATAATAAAATCGTGGCATCGTATTCCTTTCCTTGGCCGCACTGAACACAATGGATTGAAAATAACACCACACGCTTTTTTTGATGAATCACGTTATATTGCGATCCCTGTGTGAACAAACCGCGAACCTTCCTAGAGAGTTGACGGGAACTGTGGAGGATGTACCTTCAATAAAATCAAGTCATTGACCTGAATTTGAAGAGAGGTCTTTCAAAACCTATGCATCTCGTTTTATATTCACACCTCTTGCCTGTGATGAGTGAAGACAATCCACACGTTCGTTCAAACGCTAAATTTAGAGCCCTTGCTTGAAATGTGTGTGAAAATCATTGTATCTCCTTGGTCATTTATGACTGTCGATTGGCATGGCAAAGTAAAAGTATTCATTAATGAGTGGGAAGCGTGTGGTGCCGGAAGTTATACTGAAATTCTCATATGGTTTGCAAACTGGCACATATGGTTTCAAAACACTCATAAATACAGTAAAGCTTACGAGAATTAATTTGCTATAAAAGTATTTGAATTGAGTTCTTTAGTAAATACAATTTAAGGAAGAGACGCACTCTCTTCTTCTCTGGGATTCTTCGAAAGTATTACGGGGAATGAGAAAACTAGGTAGCATAGATCATCCAACAGAATATTTGAACATTTTTGAATAATACAAACGTTAAAATCAGTCATTCTCTGAAAGGCAATATTTTCATGCGTAAATACATACCCCTGCAAACGCCTTTATGAATTTTTAAAAGGAAAAATATTTCTTTTCGTCTGTTTTTGATATAGAATGAAATAATATACTTTACGAACATGACAAATGAAGTACACACTATTAATTCATCATTGTTCCTACACATTTCTTTGAGTAGATAATCTTTTTGTTTGTACGTAATAATAACTCTGCCACCAATGTGCAGATTTCAAAGAATATTATTGTGTAATCCTAAGTCAACGAATATTTCATTAACTTCTTCTAGTAAGCAAAATGTATTAGAATACACAGCAATATAAATGTACAGTTTTATGTAGTACGACGCAAATAAAATATGTTGCAATTCTTTCTCAGATCCGACTATTTTCATGAATTCTTCCAATATAAAGCTATTCATTCAAGTTGCTGCTATAATATACAGTAAAATTCTTCAGTTAGCCAATTCAACATATCAATATTTGACGTATGGTGACACGCAGTTCAAGCAGCTATTTTTTCCCCTCGGAACACAATCAAGGCACCACATCCACCGCTGAATTGTAACGTAATCCTAATCATGCTGTGCTATCCAAATATCACAGATAGTTTTCCAAGTAATGTCAAAATAAAAATATTTATTAGTTATTAATAGGTGAGAACGTGTAATTTGGAAAGGACCACGTTGATTCCCACGTGGAATAAAAATGGTGTTTTGTTAATCTATCTGTTTCTTGAAGTATCCTGAGCACTGGACGAGAAAATACTGAGACTCAGTTGAAGGATAATTGTGCGAGGAGAGCAAGGACTTCAAATTAATTCAATTTATTCAGCCTTTTGAAGGAGAAAAATAAAAGATAAGTTTTCGGTAATATTCAAATGCAATAGCCCCGATTGATAAAAAGCGAAACATATCTAGAGAAAATGTGAAGGATATTTCTTGGGATGAGAACCCATATAATGAAATCTGTCTTCCAAGTGCCAAAGTATTTTCAGAGTAAAAAATTGGACAATTCTGCAAGCGACTAATTCACGTGAGTGAAACGTATTAAAAAAGGCAAGATAAATATTATCGGAATGCCTTCCCTGTTAAGAAAAACGATGAGTTTAATTTACGAGTCAAATGAAAGAAAAAAATAATTATTCACTTCATTAAACAGTACAAATGATACACAACATTTAATAATGAGTAAGTAAATATTTCGTCTGTTGTTAGATATCTTTTACAAATGTTTTCTACGTATTTACGTACTTATTCAAATCTGACTCACCAGGTCTCTTTAAACTTACCCTTCAACGGCGTCTAACGGCCCACTAGTGATGGCTTTCTGGCTGACCACGTACTGGCTGGGCCGCGCGTTGCTCAATTTGGAGATGAGACGGACGCTGGTGATTCCCGCGAACCCAGGATACTCGCTGCCGCTTTACTACAAACAAAGAATAAATTAGATGTACGAAAAAAACAATAAGTGATGATATGGAGAGTATTTCTGCATCACTTTTAGTAATACAGATATTGATCACGCAAATGAAATATTTCAAAAATCACACATGACTCCTTCTAATGGGTTAGGTCTAATGACAATGATTAAGAAATGTAAAGTTATTCTTTGAAAGTAATAAAAAGTCAGCGTATTAAAAATATTTTTCTACTCTGATCTCAAATTCATCATACATCAACTAATCCTATTTATCTCCTATCAATTGAGTAATAATTATTAATGCATATGCCACAAATGAAGCAAAATTCGACAATATAAGAGTTCGTGAGAAAAATTTGCATATTTTAAAATTAACATTTTTTAAAAATTTACATTTTACATATGCCTAGTCTAAAAAGAAACACCCATACTAGTACTGTAGCGTCATTAAATTGCGATCCGGAAACATAAAATTCATTTGTATTATTCCATTCTAAAACATTTTTGAATTACATTTAATATGCATTAGTTGCAACGTTGTATTTCATCAAGACAATTAACGTAATATGTTTACGTCTTTCTGCATCACATAAAGGTAACTGGGAATAATACTTTGTACTTTTTTTAAATTAAAGAGGATATTTTAAAAATATTACGATTTTCTTTTTTAGAGACAGAGAAATATGCCCGAAAGGCATTGATAACAAAGTTAAAGTAAAACTCATGATATTCAGGTAATGATTAAGTCCAATGTACAGATAATATTATGAAATTTATTAACACATTAACATAATTTTTGTTAATGTACGTAGTAATATGCTAATAAATTTTATAACGCTGCCTGTAAATATAATTTTAAACTTTAGTACATTAGTGAGAATCAAAACAACATTGTTGGAAACACTGTAAAGGTAAAGTGTCGTTTACCATCGAGGTACACTATCTGCTAATAAATTTCTGCCATATAAGGTCAACGATGCTATTTCTAACTGTCCATTTTTAATGAGCATTTGAGAGAAATTGAAGAACACTATTTTTGTCGGTTTGCTTCTTAGCACTTCTGACAGAAACTACAATAATAAAAACAATAATTACAAAAAACATCCTAATATTTTGATAGTTTTTAAAATTCTGTAATAGTTGGAACTTAAGGCAGACGAGTTTTGCTTGTAATTTATATTTGAAACTGAAATAAATACTCAAAGTCATTCACTGCAGCTGCCAACTACGTATCGTTAAATAATGTCTAAAACAATTGTTATATGCGAGAACGTAAACCAACACAACTACATACGTTTTGCAAAGCAAAGTGAAGTTGGAAAATATTCAGATAGCACGTTATATTCAACAGTAAAATATTGGCCACTGCATTCACTAACTCAAAGGCAGCAAAAATTTCAGTCGTTACTTTGAATTTAATGCCTTTATCACGCGCTCGACGTAACCTACTTTGATGGAAACAATTGAATCGTTATTCCAAAATCGTCATTTCCACCCCACACACTCAGTAACCTACATTGATGGGAGCACACCGTACACAAGGTAGCTCACATCGCTGGAAACGATTCATTAGCAAGCATAGACAAAAGAAAATAGAGCGGCAGTATTGACAGGCGTTGGCCCCCTGCGGCCGGCCCTTAATTCTGGCGTTGGAGGGTGGCGGTAACGGCGGAGGGTGGCCGTGACACAAAGGGGTCGCTCGAGGGGAGGGGGGCCAAAGCGGGGAGGGGGTTGCGCGAGGAGGACAGCGAGGGGGATGGGCGTCGTAATCGCCTCCACGCCTCGCAGCGCCCCGCAACAGCCCGCCCAACGAACCCTTCACCCGTGCACGCCCACACAATTGGGACAGATGAGTGACAGCGGGCGGCGTTGACGAGATATTGAGCGTGAGATCGATTGCGCGGACGACTGTCACTCGATTAATCGATTGAGAGGTAAATGAGGAGCGAGGCACCCCGTGGCAGCCGCGCCGCAGCCGTCGCGTTCCGGCCGCCGCCGCCTGCTGCCCCCCTCCTCCGCCCACCCCCCACCACTCGGTCGTCAGTCGCGGCCGCCGTCCGCCAGTCGATGCTCCGAGTGGGATTTACACGAGTGCCGCGACCCTTCTCTGAAGGGGTTTTAATGTACTTCCCTGCTACGAATTACTTTATTTTCCCTAGGAGAGTGCAATCGAAGTTCCCGCGTGATGCTCGAAGACTATTTGCCCATTTCCTGTTTCATATCACTCTTTGATGATTCGCACAGTTTGGTGATTAACAATTGGTGCAGATATTCAATTGAATCATGACTGTAATCGAATTATGCCGGTGATTTAAGTTACAATATTATCTTAAACCCGCAAAAGATATTCTATAAAGTTTAATTGTTAAGTTAAAGTATACGCGTAAATACATGCACCATTTTCTTAAAAAAAAAGTCCACTGTTGAATTTGTAAGCCCTGAGCTATACGGTACTTACCTTAGCTCAACTCTACCGATCTTCCTACTTCTATCACATTTTCCCTCCATCTACTGCATTTTTTGTACTAAACCATAGAATATGTCGGTGCTTCCAGGCTCTTCCAGGTAGAGATGATGACAAATAGCGCAGTTCCGGAGTCCTAGCGCTGCCCACTAGATGTTACGAGCAGTGGTAAACCGAGCGAAAAATCGATGTACTGCCTGAAGCCAAGCTAAGGAGGGCGGAACTCCGAGCACATCGTGAAGAATGTTCGAATACTGCAGCTACCTGCTGCCCTTCCAATGTTGGCTGGCAATCTTTTCAAACGTCATGGTCGTATGAGAAGCTGCAGACAAAGTTGTTTTGTCGTTCATTGCTTCAAATTATTATATTTGAAAACGTGACAAAGTCATTATTTTAATTGAAAAAATAGTGGGACTTGACAGAAGTAAATCTTCGTGGACTCAGTAGTCAGAAATAATTCTAAAGAACACTTGGATGGTTAGATCTTGTTTGTGGATATTCAGCTTTTGTTTGTTAATCAAGACCATTGTTTGGAACATTAAAAAAATATAAAATATAATTTATTTTGAACTGTGTACAAAATTAATGCACCGTAATTTCTACTCTGCTACTCATTTTTGAACATAATAGTATTTTATAGAATATAAACAGCTTATCGGTATATCTGAGTTAAGCAATTTGACTACTTTAAAAATCAGTAATAACGTCACTGGATTTGTTACCTAGGCGATATGTCATTCGTACACTGACGAAACTTTTTCAGGTAATTGAACTTATTTCTCTCCTTCTCTTCTCCCTCTCTCGTTCTCTCTCTCTCTCTGTCACCCACACACACACATACCAGATATTTATTTTATATTGCAATCTGTTTCTGAAAGAACGTGTTCTTGTTATTTGGCAATCGGGTATCCCCAGTCCAGACTGCAGTGGCGGGAACTAGTTATGACAAAATGTGGAAACCACATCAGTAAGTGGAGTGAAAAAAATAGCTTGAGAAGTGAGTTTCCTCATCGTCATACAACAACATATATTGGGACATTGGAAGGAAAACGCACCCTATAATCTAGCGCAACCGGGAATCAAACCCGGCGTCGTGTCATGGAAAGCGAGCACGCTGACCATTGAGCTAAAACGCGAGGGCATTAGAGATAAGACACATGCTAAAATAAAATAGTAAATCATTTTAACAGTAATTTTGAATGCCTAATCTAACATTAAATGTGGATTTTCTACAAAGTGTGATTTGATAACACCGCATCTTTTTTCGGCTCCTTATCTGCCCAATGAACTGCAACCAGATTGCTCCAGCAGCAGAACCAAGCAATACACAGTACGAAGGATGTGCTTGCGTTCTTACCCAATCATTCCACGTAGTTTAAATACCAGTCGCGGACTTTCATTTGATATCAAACATTGAAGACTCGCATTGTGTAGGAATACAATCTCTTATATGGAAAGACATGATATGTTATTCCGTATGTCTCTCTCTCTCTCTCTCTCTCTCTCTCTCTCTATCTATCTATCTCTCACTCTTTGATCCCCAAATGTAGATAATTAAATTGTTGGTCGTGCGCTCTCTTGATAAATTATATTCCTACATTCGAGCTTCACGTATTCCAGATTCAGGAAAGCGGACCTTCAGCCACTCTTTTTACTTGGGTAAATGAAGGTCTTTTTTTCTGCATCTGGCCGGGAGGTCTTAGAGATAGAGTGCCAATGAAGATGGATTTTAATAATGGATTTTAAAGATGAATTACGAAAATAGCTAAATCGAATTAAGCCTCTTGGGGGGCGGGGGAATTCTAGTGGTTGGCTACTCTGATCGGATCTCTGTGGTTTCTCCGAACAATATCGAGCAAATTCCGGAGCAGTGTCCTACGTAACGGGCCACAGATCGCAGTGATGTATCCTCCCTCATCCTTGTCTTCTCCGATCCCTTTTTACACACACATATACCCTACCTAGGCTACTACTGCACACAATATCTTGTTCGACCTGGAAGATTGCTCCGCGAATCGGTACCTAAGCTTTTCACCTTTATCCGCACCCCCTTCCGGCGCTCAAGAACACCTTCAGGCCGGCATCCGGATCCCGCCGGAATGCAGAGCCCATCACAGGCTGCTCCTCAAGCTTTAATGGAGCCACTCTGCCAGCTCTGAGCTACTAGCTTTCCAAGGTGGCACCGGAGTATGATTAATCGTCACTCACAATACGCCGGAACGAATCCCTACCCAATTGTCCATGAGTATCGGGCGCTGCCAGGACGATTCTGAGGGTCTGTCGGGCCGAGACCCGGGAGGGTCGAAGCTTTCAACCCATATCCCTACTGCCTCCACGATGAAGCTATCGACAAGGGTACCGCCGTAATCTAGGCAAACTGACAGGGGAATTCATACTTCCCGTCGGACATTTATACGTAGGCCTGGGAGCAAGGCCCTCGTCCAATCCTGCCCAAAGGTCGGCGGGTAGGGGTCCATATTGTGGATCACCGGGAAAACCCGTCATCACGGAGCGTAGCACTGTCTTCTCGCTGCACTCACCTTGGCCCTATCGACGTGAGTTCCGCCGAGAAAAACAGAACCGCGTGGACGTTTCCAACATCAAGAGCCTCAGAGCATTTCACTGACTACCCCTCCCTCCTGCGGGGGAAACTTACGTTTGCATGCACTACCGCACATATTAGATGACCAGGCGGGCACTTTTATCTTGTCCAGGCTAAGGTTATCCGCTGACGGAGAAACATGGCGGGTGAATCCCAGCAATTTGACATGTAGGTCGGCGACGGATCTCGCATTCTATCAGGAGAGGAACGGCACCACCTCTCGGGATATAATAAGCGCTGTACTTTCGGCAAAAGATAACCAAAGCGGTTGATTCGCCCGGAAACGCCAAATATTCAATCAATCTCTCAAATAACGCATGCACGTAATGTCATTACCTTGCAAAGTATTGATATGTTCTCCTCGATCACTCGATATCCATTACAATTGCACACGATAACTACCCTGCTGATATGGGGAGCTTTGAACTGCGGAATGTCATGGGCTTCATTTCCTGACAGTAGGCGTCGAGTTCGCGAGCATAATGCTGACAAACACGTGCAGTTTAATATTCACATTCCCGCTAAATGCGCTCACTAATCGTTATAAAACTGGGTAATTATCTAAGTGATGCAATCCCTGCTATAATCACTAAAGCACTCATCAAAAAGGGATTTGAGAAAGATACCTGAGGGATCGAATGTTTCCCTGCCGTATTAAGTAAAGCCATTTCATCTAATTTAGGTGTCGTATGTTATTCACATGTTCAGTTATATTTCGTAGACAGTTCTCACATCTACGACACCGTAGTAATATTATCAAATGTGACTTACGCGCTTCTAATCTCTAAGATGTGATGTTGCGTTTCACATCATATTTAGATTAATTTAGTCAAAAACAGTAAGAACTGTATATGCGTTATGGAGGAGAAGATCATCTGCGCACGTTTTCTTGAGTTCCAGAATACCTTCCTATCATTTTAACTATAAATATTTGAAAGATTAGTAAACATTAAAATTAAATAAATAAATAATATTGAAATTTTAAAATAGCAAGAGATAAGCAATATTTTAAAAAAACTAGACATTTTCGTTTCCGAGTTATAGAAAACTTATTTGCTTCGGTAAACGAATTGCAGATATGATTTTTCTGCATTGCTAACAAAATAGTAACTCGCCCTTTTCTCTACTTCTACTATTACAAGCAAAAGGAGAGTTCAACTAAACGTGCGCATAGTGGAGCTACATTTACGTCCAGAAGCAAAACAAGGGGCTATCGTAGCATTTGCTCAATTGATCAGGGAAACTGGACATAAACTTGATTGAGATGGGGGTCATAGGCGCGGAAGCTGGAATACATTATTTGTTACAAACATATTAAGTCTTAAAAATTACAATACTAATGTAAACTAATTCAATATATGTGTTTGGTTCAAATAAACATTGTTTTTGTTAATCAGTATAGTTTCTATATTATAGAAACAGTTATGCAGCAGAAATAATTTTACTTTTAACTTAAATTAGTGAATCGTCTTCAATTGTTTAATGTAATCTGGCAATGCGTTGTAAAGTAACGTACATGTATTGGTGTGTGATGATACTGACGTGATGATGTGGATTTGATGTGGATTTCTGATAGTGAGTTGTTGATACTAACACTTGATGAACGTAATTTCTACGACGTGAGTTGTAATTATGAATATTATTATTGAATGAAAATATGTTCCCACCGTTAAGTAAATCACTTTTGATAAATATTACAGATTCGTAAATAAGTAGACAAAGCAGTGGTAAGATTCCAAGCTCAATGAAGAGGCTTGCAGGGATCATGCGGATGGCCTATCAAACATATGCATTAAGCAAATTATCAGAAGATACGGAAACTCTTAAAGTTTAACTGAAGGTACTTCATTTTCTATTGTTGATAACTATTTGAAATTCGGAAGAATGGAAAGAAGATGACTATTTCTTTGTTGTTGATTTAAGAATAATATATATTCTCTAAGACAAAGTAGTGGTTAAATGTTTAGATGGACACACCTCCATGTAATTTACGTTTTGAAATTGTCTAGTTTGCATTTTGAAATTTACGTAGTATGATGTGCTGCATACAATCTTATGATTACAGTCATAGCTATATTATACATGTTTAATGTAAAAAATCCTGTTGGATCAATTTAAAATTTTACCAAACTTTGTTATAAAGAGTATGCAATAAAGATTTTATACCTGAAGTGAAAAAAGGATCTATATTACATATAAATAGCATTCGCTAAATTCACAATCTAGAAAATAAAAGATTTTTATTATTAACTCTATTAACATGTATTGAATGAAATTTTCAATTATTTGCTACAAGGCCCATACCCCAAAAATGGCTTCATACCCCAAAAATGGATTACCATTTATTATTATTATTATTATTATTATTATTATTATTATTATTATTATTATTATTATTATTATATTCTAAATATACGCAACGATGCAATGAGATCTAAACAGTTTCATATATCTCTACGTTTTCGGAGGAATTATTTTGTATTTAAGTGTAAAACATGAATGTAAATTTATAAGAGATTTTAAAAGATATAAGTTACGTTCTTGTAAAAAGTTCTTTTTAATATAATTTAGACAATTATAATCATATAGGGAATTGAAATTCTCAATTAATGAATAAATGATTTTCTGCTTTTATTCCCCTTGCTTGTTTTAAATTATTAGAACTGCATTAAAAAGTAAAATACATAAATTATACGTAAAAAATAATGCAATGCATGTCGTCAACTGGAAATCAATTTCTATAACTAAACATTAACAACTAGCAAACAAATGAAATCTGCCCGATTTGTGGTTCTTTTGTAACGAAATTACCGATAAATGCGATCAAATGTGAGCACGTCAGTTCCGATTAAATGGAGCCAATCCTTCTTCGTATCTCTCTGATCAAAAACGTTACCAAACAAATCATATAAATGTTTTAAACGATGATAATTTAATTCTCCCTTTTACATTCGCAGCATTAATCTAAACTTAGAGACAATTCAGTAGATCTATATATCAACGGATTAACCGAATATGAACGGACATACCAACGGATTAACCTAATGTATTCACAATGTCCATTTTATGCGTAACGAAGCCCACAACGATAACTTTTACTCATTCTTCGGATTGAGAAACTTCACTGGATACGTTGAAACAAAACCTCTTTCTGTTTGTGTAAGAACACTACACACTACAATTTACATTAAGTTATCGCAAATATAATCGCAAGCTACGTCACATGCGGGAGCAGCCTAGCGTTAGAAGCGAGACGGAAGAAATCGCATTAAATTACAGCCACCGTGCCGAAATGCTCCGAGGCCCTAGAAGTTCCAAACTCGCAAGGAAGGCTTGTTTCAATGAGACCAACTTATAGGCAAATTAGCAGTACGCTCTATAGCGGTGCGGAAATCCCTACGGGTCTCTTCACTTCACTCGCGCGGATCTTCGCCCACTTTGCATAGCCAGTTTCCATCAGCCGACACGCTCCCGCAGCCCGCAGCGCTCTCGCTCCTAGATCGGGCCGCAAGCTCATTTGGGCCGCGCCCGCGAAACAGCCCCAAAGCCCTGTCCAGACCGCGGGCGGGGTCGGGGCGGAGGCCGTGCTGGTCGGAGCGGGCGGGGAGGGTAAAGGGGCGCGGTGGAAAAGCAACACCCGCAAGCTTTAAACCCTCGCGTCCAGCCCCTATCGAGTGTGCGGCCGGATCGCTGGTGTTAAGCTCTCCGCGCGCTAGATCAATGGCAAACTGCGGATGACCCGCTCGGTAGCGGGGTGCGCGGGCGGTTGCGGAAGCGGGGGAGGGGGAGAGCGGCGAGGCGAGCGGGGGAGAGGCGACCGCTAACTCGTCCCATTGCTTTCTCCTCCCGGAGGCCGTGACCCTTGCGGCGCGGCCCGCACGAATATGAAACTTTATTGGGCGCCGTGAGCCCCAGGGTCAGAGGGTTACGGTCCCACCACGCCCCGCCGCTCCCTCAGCGCCCCGCGCCGCCCGCCTGCGCTGCGCCGCCCGGTTCACGCCGCTCTCCGCGCTGCTCTCCACGCCTCACCACGCCCACAGTCACTCGTGATACATTACGCCACGCGCGCTCGTCTGCGCCTCTTCTCAACCACTTTTCCCCACCGACTACCGTGGCGCGTGCTTTGCCTCCCTTCCGGGTTTCGTGATTTCACGCCTCCGCCGCTTCTCGCCTCTGGTAATCTACTCCTTGGCCGCACTTCTATAACGATACTCGCGCCCTTCGGTTCGCACGGCGCCGCGCATTGGATGCCCTGTGATCTCGTTGCCTCTCTCGGAGGCCACGCGTCCCCTCGCCACGCGACCCCTTCGCGTTAAACAACGCCTTTCCGGTGCCTCCGACCGCACCTGCCCGCTGCGCACCTTTGTCAACGCCCCCCCTCCTCGTGCGTACGTGTATCCGCGCTGCCCACGCCTCCCTCTGTCTTCACGCCCCCTCCCGTCCTCAGTCTCACCCGGCATTCCGCCTCCCTGGCAGCTCTGTCATTAAGTCCCTATTAGCCGGGCTGCCCAGTCGCCCTACTACCTCCCGCGTCGCTGGCGCTGTGTTACTGGCGCTGCGCTTCGCTCCAACGTCTCGCCCGCTCTGGATCCTCCCGAGCTCTGTTTTCCCCTGCGCGTTCCGCTCCCTCTTCTCCCAAAGCGCTCTCATCCAGCTCCCCGTTGCAGGACGTACGCCAGCCCGCATCTCGGTCGCTCTTTGCATTGTTTGCATACTTCTCGGAGTTGTGCGCTTCTCGCTCCACTGTTGCCCGCGAATGCCGGTTACTCCAAGTCTAGGATCTCGCTTATGTGATATACGTGTCTAAAGTCTCTAATGACAAATTCTCGAGCACTGCTACGAAACATCTACGGTTAGATGCACAGATTTCGTCACGTCCTTTCTTTGTTTATAAACAGACTGAAAATAAAGGTTGCGAACTTTTAAGGAATGCAGGGGTCGACGATGATCCCTTTTGTCAATTAACATATGGTGGGACACCTCATATAAAGAAGTTTCACATGTGCCATTTGTGTCATCAGGGATATCTAGCAATCTTGTTATTATAAACTGCTCCTTAGCAGATAGAAAATTTCTGTTCTGACGTAGCAGAGATTTCGTATACCCGCAAAACAGCACTGTAAGGCGAGTTGCATACCAATAAGGGGCAACGTCACATGTGTGACTTCATTGTATGATATTTCTTACCAAACGTTCATTGGAAAAAAAAGTGGCCATATCCATCTACCCTACGTGTTTTAGGAATTCGTTATATTTATTTTGAGACATTTTCTATGTCTTCCCTGAAAAATTTTGAAGCTGTAAATATATTCACTACCTGTGCACGTTTCTTAGAAGTTGAAAATATATAGTAACCCAAATCAACGTTTTACCTTCTCACAGCAATAATTCTATTCTTTTATGACGGCCAAAGATATCAGAAACATTTAGCGGATTTGCCTTCGCACATAGTTTTATTACGTGGTTTCCAATATTTCCTTATCTATTTCCGCCCAAAAAACGCTTGTTTTGACTTGTTTTTATAATTCAAATTGTTTTGGTTTGGGGTACAGATCTTAGAAGTACACGAGCACAGCATACACTTCTCTCCACAGCACGTCACAGTTTTAACTGTCTTTGACGTTAAATAAATTTTAAAAATTAGAACCTACACGCTCCAGCGTTTTGCTACCTATCTATTTGACCTAACACACCTCTAATCACCTTCAGATGTGAGAAATGACATTTCACCCAGACAAATGTTGCAGTATGAATGTCGACACGTTGGAATCTGTGCCTAGGATGCGGCATCTCTCGGACACCCAATTGACTAGGCTGCGGAAATATACGCGTTTTATTTTCACACCACTTTCATTCGCACGCCCTCATTTCCTACGCCTTTACTTCCTATGCCCTCATTTCCTACGCCCTCATGCCGAGCGTTCATTTTACTATTCCTTCTCTTATATATTTTTATTAGTCAATTATTTAGCAAATTGTTTTCAATGATAATTATACTCTGTGGTCTTAATATTTGTTATTAGAAGGGAATGTTCATTTCTCTCTTCATATCTTCAAGTCTTTCATTGTTTCATCCGTCCCATTATTTTCCTTCTTGTATACCTACACTTGTTTCATATGCCCATTCGTCCCTCCTTTTTTCTCTCTCGCAAATTCTTCTGCTTCCACACAGCGTCCTCTCCCCATGCCTGGCGCGCTGCTCTGGCCGCGGGGGGCCACACGTCGCCCCGGTCGTCGCCTGCTGCTGCTCCTCCAGGGGCCGTCGCTGGCCTGCCCTCCCCCTCCGAGCACGCTCGCCTCTCGGCCCCTCCCACCGCCCTCCCTCCACCTCCCTCGCAGATGCACGGCCACCTCCGTCGCGACCCCCTCCTCGTGGCTTTCCCTCCACCCCGCCTCTCTGCCCCTCGTGCCTCGCGCTTTCTCTTCGCACGCGGTCGGTGGCTTCCGGCTTCCCGCCACGCTCGCAGGCCAAGCCTTTGCTCGGGTTCCCACGGCGAGCTCTTCTCTCTGCGTTCATTAATATACGCCTCTGTTTTGGTTCGTCAACCCGAATTACGAGCTATCCGTCTTTTCTTGTCGCTTATTGTTACGTCGCATAAGAACAGATCGGAGAATGTGGACGAATAAGTATTGTGAGTTCAATCATGAATGAATTAAATAAAATTCAGAGAATCTAGAGAACACATGCCCTTTTAGTCAATCAGTCTTAAATGAAACCCTTGCGATTCAAAAACCTGCTGACTTGACTACCTCATATTTGCCACTACTTGTTCCCATCCCTCTCCCCCTCATTCTCACATGCCCCATCTCCATGTTTCCCTCACGTCTTCCACTCTGCATGTTCATTGCCTCTCCTCCTCCCCCCCAATGTTAATCACTGTACGAATCCCACACGTGATGGAGGGTGAACGGCTTAAGGTAAGCCGTTCATCCTCTCATCTCCATCTCTTCCGTGTTAGATCTCTCATTCTGTCTCCAAAGTCCCATTCGCGGTGGCCTCGTCCAACATGTCGCCGTCGTTCGCGACGTCTGCCTACAGCACAATGTGCACTAGCATCTCCTGCTTTGTCTCGTGTTCCGCGCCTGCTACGCAGCAGTTGGCCTCCCATTGGCCTCTCTCTGTCTCCACGGTCCTCTCGCAGCCCCTGGCTAGCTTCCAGTCCCTGCACGCCGTTTGACGCCCGGGTCGTTGGCTGCCCTCGCCCCGAGGAACGGACCATAATCCCCCGACCGTGCACCGCACCCCGCGCGGCACGAGCCGTCCCACGGTGCGCATCCCCCCCCCCGGTCGAATGCCCGGCCACTCGACCGCCGACCATCCACCCGTCCGATCGCGTGATCACTCTGCTGCCCTACCGGCCGAAGGTAAGCCGTTCACTCTTATGCCCAACCCACATCCGACCTATCCATCCTCCCACCTACCCATCCATGCTCCCAAGCGAACGGCCGCCAACTACCCGGAGACCGTCCCGACCGCTCGACTACCCGTCCGATCGTCCTCCTCCCCGATCCCCAGACAATCAACCTCTCGTCCACCCATCCACTCACCCATCGGACCTCTCGACAGCTCAACCACTCGCCAACCCAGCTACCTGTCCGAGTCCGACTGCCCTCCCGCTCGACTGCCTCAGAATATCCCCCCCGCCCCAGCGCCTCCTCCGTGCGGCCGCTCGCCAACCACCCATCCCCCCGTGGGCGCCGGCCGGCGGCGGGGCCTCTCAGCGCCGCCCTGGGGCTCCCTGTGGGCGCGCAGCCTCGAGGGCGCGCTCGGCTGCCTATCGCACCCGCGAGACCCTTCACCCTCAGGCCGGCCCAGTTGCCTAGGAGCAACAACGGTCGACACGGCAGGGACTCTGGCATGGAGATCCTACGGGTCGAGTTCTCACGGTATCGAATTTTCAACACTAGCTACTTAGCTACACTTCTATTTAAAATATGGTGGTACTACACGTTCACGAGCTAGAAGGAGAGGTTATTGTCATCCAATCGGAAGCACCGATACGAAAAATTGAAGTCTTAACAAATCTCCCAATTAAGTGATGGTGTGCTTTCTTCGTCGAGTTCGAGACCTTGAAATGTAGCTATGTTTAAATTAGAGAACAAGTAGGATTCAGTTACTGTCTGAATGAGAATTCTAGCGACTCTGATCGGTAGTTTTCCATGGTTTCTTCCGCCAACGCAAGTGAAATGCCGAAGCAGAACTGTCACAAACTCATCATGAACTTTTACGAAACGCATCATCATTCTTTCCCGTTCTCCCCTTTACACACTAACACATACTCACACCGACACAGACATGCACGACAGTACAACATATGTCCGGAGAGCAGGCGGGATCTTAAAACGTGTCCACGTTTGGGTGGTGCTCCGATGGTGGAGATATATTGAGGGAAAACTCTGGCAAGCCGACGTGCAGGTTGGGTCCGGATCTCACTGCGAGCGGGAGAAAAACACAGCCACCTCCCGCATTGTAACGCGCTGATTACACTTACGGAACTACTGACCAAATGGGTCACGCCTGCAGAAACAAAAAATGAACAATCTGTCCCTTAAACCTTCCATGACAGGCACGAGTGTGAAAATTACCTCATCCAAAAACTAAGTTGTTCTAGTAGATGTTCTGCTTCCCCATCTTTGGTGTCTTTCATTTCTGAAGTCGGTTTTACCGAAGAACGCTCGTATGTATCAAGAGGTTTTCACTTTCTCGCTTACTAAGTACTTAAGTCATAAAGAAAAAATATTGTAATGCTGCAGCAAACATTTGCGAGTTTTTGACAGAAAATCTCGTATTGTTAGAGACTGATATCGAAATAATGGATAATTGTTGCTCAATTCTTATACAGAAACCTCCATCCGTCCATCACTTACGGGCAACTCCTTCCGGTCCACCAATCAAAACTTCAGTTTTTAATTGTTTGGTTCCCACAAATAAATTGGACGTTGAAGGTTATCAACTCATGTCAAAGACAAATGAAATAAGCGGCACAAATATATCTTGTGTTCCGTTAAAGAAATAATTATTGTTGCAGCTGATGAAGAAATGCTTATTGATCCAAGCTCGGCTAATGTTATCGCTATCATACTCGCTAACATTTTCTCATATTGATGATTATAAAGCATTTTAATAGCTGCTGCCAAATATAGGAACTTAATGATATGAACACAGATGTTCAGCGACAGTTTTCGAGGAGGTTCACTTAATTCTCATAATAAAGCTGTGTCAACTGACAGAGAAATAAATATATAATTTGATATGAAATTAAAATATGAAACAAACAAACAGTATTTAATACGAACAGCGTAAACCTTGCTTTCATGGAGAACACACCTTCGATTTGCCGGCGGAATGCAGCTACTAGGCTCGCAAACAATACCCCAGTTTCGATTCCCGGTAGTGGTTAACGATTTTTTGCGTTAACTCACCATCGTGACAGCAACTGGAGATTTATTTGAATTTAATGGTATCTACAGAACAGTTTAATAGCAGTTTTACTTTTAGAGAATATGCATGTATCTCGGTTACATTTGACACGTATTGATCTGATTTACTCTACCGTCAATGTGAAAACATCTCTCAGAAATTTAAATTCTGTTGCAGCTCTTAAAGTAATAATATTGAATATGCAGGTGGATTACTGAACACTCTTGTGTTATTTTCATCAGATTTAAGAAAATTTATTGATCGATTTCTATTATTTTGATAGAAACAAAGTTGAAGTAAATCAATCATCTTAAATAAATTTCACATACCACTTAATTTACTTTCACCCACAACAATGATCTGCACTATGAAATTAAGAACTGACAAGTTATGGGCCCTAAAGAACGCGTCTTAACTGCTGTCGAGTAGAATTTCTGTGGTTTGTCCCTTAAGAAGAATCGCTTTGCCGTACTTTTCAAATGCACGTAAACATTTCAAATTCATGCGAGAATTCCTTTAATAGCCTTTCTTTCTTCGAAAATTATTTCAAGTTAACGCTGTGCAATCTCGATAACTAGAAATTCAGTAACTCGAACTTATTGATATCTTAAATTTATACTAATTTCTACACTTTTTTCCTACCCGCCAGGTTTAAAGTACATCGATAAAGCGAATTTCAATACACCAAACGTGTGTCATTTTTTGGGAGTTTTCATTTTTTGAAGTATTTTTTTCTTTTTAGTAAAGACTGAATCGGGAAAGAAAACCAAAAGAAAATAGTGTACTTACTAGAGTGCGATTGCCTCGCCAAAGTAATGCTCAAGCTCACTGCAAAAAGCCAAATACTTTATGTACTTTCTGCAAAAATAATCGGCGAAGCGGTGGTGCGGGACATAGCGTCATATTCCCAGAAAGACTCATTTACGTCTGGGAAGTATATGAATGTTTTTGCCGAACAAACGAAAAAATATACTCGACGCATTGTATAACCACTTCCTATAAATGTCGGTTAAAGCGATTTTAGAAGTAAATTTATTTCTAAATATATTTTGAAATTAGCAAGCGCAACACGTGTACACCAAAAAGAAAGAAGAAATAATAATTTATTGATCAACAATAACAATATGGTGTCAAGACTGCAAGTTTAACGATCTCTTTTAGTTAGAAATGTACATAATTTCTATTCAATGCACATTTTATTCTAGTGCATATTGAAAGGGAAATTAACAGAGCTACGTGTTTAGTTGTTTAAAATAATTTTTGTAATTTAATTTGTGATTGTGTGTAGTGCAAGTATAATTTTGAAGTTAGCAAACTATATCTCTGTTGTCGTAACTCCTTGAATTCCACTGAATGTTAAGTGCTCTTCATTTCCTGTTTTGTCGCACATATTACCTTCATAAGTCTTAAAGGCGTGTCTTACAGCTTTTTTCTTAAGTTATTCTACTTGATAATGCTATTGAGGTACAGGACATAATTCATAAAAAAGTAGACAATATCTTTTTGAGAAATAGTGGGAAATGACTAAATAATTGACTTTTCTCATAACATAATGATTATAGTAAATTAACTAAAATGCTAATAATAAAAAACTTCACTTCCTCGTAATTTGCGTTTTAGACTTAGGAGGTCGGTATGTGTATCAGTACAATATTACGAAAAAATCGGATTGATCACGACCATCACAACTGAGCAATTAACTTCTGACAAAAGTGTACTTCCAAGCTGTATGATTGCTAGGGGAAAACGAGTCCCTAAATAGTATAAAGTTCATTTGAAACACTTATTAGGGTTTCGGTTGACGTTTGAAAAACAGAAGAACTCGCTGAATTTAAATGCCGGACAATTGGATCTGCGCTGTTGCAACACATTGCACACAAATGCATTATGCCTTTCTCATATCTTCCGATAAAAACTGCAGAAACCTACTTTACTTTTTAATAGAACAGCGCTCGAGAAGACCTTTGATTGAATTTGAAACACTGAGATTTGCGGGTGTTTGCTGCGAGGAAAATTAAATTACAACTTATTTGTACAACTGGGTCAGAGTTGCCGAGTTAGGAAGGCCAGGTGGCGAAGGACGCGAAGGGATGTGGGCAAGGCCAAGGTGATTTTTGTGATCGTGTACTTCAGGCACGTGAAGGTCGCGGCCAACGTAACTAGTTTTTCCAGAGTTTGCGGACACTGCGTCCCGTGCAACTGGATCGTGGTTTAAACGTAAGGGTTGTACAAAACACTCTGGGATGGCGGCGCGTCACTGGCTACTGGGCCCATGGCAGTCTTTTGGAGACGTCTTTACAGTCAGTTGAGAATGACTTTAACAAGTAACAGTTACTTAAAAACAATACTAATTCCCATTTCATTGACTCAAGCAAATAAATATTCCATTGCATACATCAGTCATATTTCGCAGTGTCAATTGAGAAACGTTCATGCAGGAACAAACATGTCCATCAGGAAAATAAATTGAGTTAGCATTGCAGTAATATTAATGATTATCTGCAGCATCTTCTGTCCTGATATGGAAGATCAAAGGTAAATTTATCCCTAAAACTTATACTTGTAAATATACGTTTTCGGCAAAATCCAAGATGTTCACAGCGTTGTTTCAAGCAATGAAGAACATGTCTTTGCAACCAATAAAATGTTAAGATTCACGATCACGTGGCTGTTCATGCCACGTGATTCATTCCGTCTATGAAGTCTTCACAACAGCGACTTATTTTATTTATTAGAAAACTGGGATCTCAAGAACTCACAAACTTTGAGTAGTATGTGCAAAAACGTACATATCATTAGAAATGTGAAGCGAATTACTATTCAGAAAACAGTGAAAGGGAAGAAGATTCATAGAGTCAAAGGTAACGCACAGTAATATTTGACCCTTCGCAAACGTGGTTTTTGATTAATAAACTTGGTACCGTTTAGCCTTCAGCAGTTATCATTTGAAGGGGGTATATCATTGGCAAAGAGATGGTGTATGGCAATGTAGCAGGTTAAATGACTGAACTTTTAGAATTTAAATCAAAATAGTTCTTCAGATACTCCTGTGAAATTCCATTGTTTTTGATTGATCAATAGCTGAAAATCAAACTGTAATGGATAGCCAACAACTGAAAGATAATTGTGATTGTTCAAAAGATCATGGCTGGCTCATATAGATTTTAATTTCTTTGTTATTTCTTTAGAGGCCAAAAGGTACATTAGCTGCAGAAATTGTTGTAGTAGTTTTGCCTGTTTGACAAATAAAATACTTGTGTAAACACTGCACTAAAGTAAAATATTCCAATCAAAAGTGATCATAATACTAGCCCTATTTTATGCAAAAGCAAACATGTTAAACATTTAACCTGATATATCTTCTTAATTTTAAACACAGGCTGGATAGCAGTATACGTAAACTATTGTAAATATACTGATAAGCAGTACAGAAAATTACTTTGCTTGAAAAACCGATATCTGGCCAGCAACCAGTTTTTCGCTTTTTCTGAAAAATCTGATTTGATGGATATATTATTTTCATGAACGCTCCTCAATTGTGAGTAAAATTAAACATTTTGAATCGAAAAGATCTCGAATTCATAATCACCTTTATTTCATTGTGCAATAATTACTTTAACTTCCTACGTCTTGGTTAGAAGGTTCAACACACAAAAATTCGTCCAATAAAAAAATTGCTGGGTGGTATAAGTCTTGTTATTGTTTTAGTAATAGAATAATTCTTCTTTTTAAGGCTTGCTTCCAACCGGCAGCCAGTTACCCTTTACGTCCCGATGGGACGTATATTCGGCCACAGACTAGACACCAACACACTGACGAGCACGTCTGATCTGTGGTCAGCAGAATGCGAGGCTTTCTGCGACAGCACATGTACCCGACATAGTAGACATAACCGTGCCCGAGGTGGGACTCAAACCCGCTATCCTTTGAACTAAAACGCTGAGTCAGTACACGCTCTTAGTCGCTTCGGCCATCCAGGCCGGCAAATAGAGTAATTTAAATAAATATGTAACACAACAGGAAAACAAGCAAAACTTTGCCATTCAAACATACAAGTATTCCTGCCCCTTGGCAAAAGTGTTCATGCAAGGCAGAATTTAAGAAGAAAATAAACAAAAAATAAAGAAATTATTAGTGAAATATATAAACAACAGCAAAATCTCGGTAGTGTGATAGATATCATCTGGAAACCATTTCCACTTGAAGCTTGAACCATTCTTCGTTATACTAGTACGCTCTGCGAATGCATTCCCCTTTTCAGCGTGTACACCCCTTGCTGGATTTGGAGGGGAAATGCGGGCGGAGTGAGGGAAGTTGGCTGTGCTCGCAGGAGCACCGGGCTTCCTAGGCGGGCAAGGAGCTCGTGCGGGCGCAATGACATGCCTGGAGGACTTCATTCTGCAGAGTTTGAGATAACGTGGTAGACTGTTTCGTTTATTTATTACATCAAACATAATATTACACTATCCAATTTACTTCATTGAAATATCGCAAATTATGGCGGAATGCTTTAAATTTCAAGAAAATACCCTCAATTGTAAGAAAATCGTAGTTTTAGTTGTGAGTTTAATTTATACTAATGCGAGCTTAGCGTAAGTTGAAGAGTGGGGGTATTTGAGTGCAGTATTTTCGTATTTCGAAAAAACTATTAGTCCATTTAGGCACGTACACAAGATGATGACGTTAAATACTTCCAATATTTGATTCGTCGTCGGCAGGGATGCCGCATAACCATAATCTCACAGAGGGAAATTTTGATTCCTTAGTTTGAAGTTCCTGTAAGTAGTCTGGTAACTTCGCTAAAGCGATGTCTTGAAAGCCCCCTTTCTGACCGTCCGCGATTCAAATGATGCCTTGGTATTTTCAAATAACCGGAGTCCGTGCCGCGCATAACCCGCCATCCCAATTTTTTCCCTTAAGGGTACTCGTCTTATCTCGTGCAGCTTAAAAATACATAAAACTCGCACGATGGAGCGAGCCCACTTCATTGCGGTGGCATGCGCCAACAATGGCCTCCCTGCGACGGGACAGCGAAATAAGGAAAAAGTATTCCAGTGAGATGTTTGCATTGTAAATAAAAGCAGACAAAACCACAACAGGCGAGACGCAATTTTGTAAGTGGATCTCTGGAGGAAGCATTTTTAATACAACATGGCGCCCAACCGCTGCTGGGCCAGGGGCGGGGCGGATCCAGCGTGGGAGGAGGCACAGCGGAAGCGAGGCGGGGCGAGAGCTAAGCGGATGCGGAGGTGAGCTGAAGGCGGGGAAGGGGGGTGGTGAGGATGTGAAAAAGATAGGGCGAAGGCGGAGCCGGGCGAAGAGAGAGCGCGAGAGTGTGAGCAAGAGGGCGGAGGAGGCGGCGGGTAAAAGCTTGCGCGGAAGGCGCGGTCGAGTGAAAAGGCGGGACGGAAGTCGAGCGGTAGGGTTGCTGTGGAGTTGGTAATGCGGGCCGGGTACTCATGGGCGTGTGGCGGGGCGGGGCGCGGGAGAAGCGAGACGGAGGCCGGTCTCGGTCTTCGCCTGTGGCCCAGCCGCGCATAGGCCTGTGATGAGAGGCTGGTTCCGGCATTTGCGACCCCGGACGGGGCCCCTGTCACCAATTCCGCCCTTATTATTGTGAGCCAGCAATGGGCGGCCGGGTGGCGTGGGCGCTTGAGTGCGCGCGCGGGGTGGGGGGGTGAGGGCGGGTGCTCGGTGCCGGGAGGGGCCGGAGTTGCGCCAGCGTGGTGTTGGGTGTGCGCGGGGGGATTGGCTGGGGCGCGACGAAAACGGCGGCGGGCCGGCTGGTTTCCTGTGCAGGGTCGGGAGTCCGTGGGCCTTCGGGGGTGGACCGTGGGGGGCTGGCGTGCGGTGGCGCGGCGGGGGCTCCCGAAAAGGCGCGAGGGGCGGCGCGGGAGGCGGGGGTTTCGCGCGGAAGGTGCGGGTGCGGGCGCCCGGCGCTCGAGTGCCGGCCAACCATATGCGCGCCGTTCTCACGCCGGCCGGCCCCGCTCTGGACCGCCGCCGCTTCACGCAAGCCGCTTTCTTCCAGGCAGATGCGACTCGGCTGCGAGGGGCTCAGGCCGAATATACTACACTGCTGGCCAAATGCGATGTCGCACACTTCTGCTACACTTTCAAACACCACGTTTACTACAAACACTACACTGCCGGCCTCACCAAGTAGTAAACGTCACCTATATGATGTGATTGATAAAGCAAACCCAAAAATACCTAACAATTGACGTGAGACTCATTCATATTATGTCAGTATGGAACTGTAATTTAATAAATGTATTTATTAATTTTATGTAATACTGTCACATCCACAAATCGTAGTTAATGATATCTTTGTATTGTTATTTGATTCAATTTCGCAAAATTTCTCCAATTCCTTTTTAACAGTTTACTATTTCAAACCTCGTTAATACGGGTGAGTTTGTGCCCCGTTTTGAATCTTTTAGTAAACAATGTATTTATTTTTCACGTAATTAAGAAAGTTACAGCAGTATACGAAATATAAAAACATGCGCTGTCTACTTTATGTGGTGATAATTATTTAAATGAATGTATTTGAACAAAAATGTTACTTAACCTTGTCGCAAAGTCACTTCATAGAATGGAGTGACTTAATACCACTATACTTGTATTTCTTGCGCGTCGTTCAATGCTGCACAATGCGTGGCACAGTTTCTCCCCTTCGTCTTGACTGCTTTGTCGCAAGAAAAGAATCAAACAGTATCACAAAGTTAATAACTTTATTTAATGAATATTACCCGTCATCACTTCATTCAGTAAACGTTTTGACGTTAGTAATAATAACAGTATGAGAATCATTTCCCTCAAATGCTTTTTAGTACTGGAATAGCGAAAATTGCTCTCTTTGATTTTAACTCAGGGTTTTTAATCTTCTGCATTATACCTTCATACGAGTATTTGAAAAAAATCATCTGTATTCTGTGGCCATTTCCAAAGCTCCTTGAACTTCTGCGAGATATTTACCCGTGGCAAAACACTTTCAATGACAATGACATTTTCAGGAAACAGCTCTCCTTCATACTGCACCATTACAAATTCTCCTACTGTTATATGTTGAGATCAGAACGAATTGCGAGTGCTATTCCTGGGGGAATCATCGCTGCACTAAGAGTTCACACAATTTTCCTTTTTCACACGAAACAAAAGGTATAATTTAAATAATTAAAAAAGAGGTTTTAAAAATTTTAATATACTGCATTGAATATTCAAGGGCTACTAGCACAAACGCACTCAATTATTTTCCTTTAGTTTATTTCTCTCGCAAATACAAAATAAAAACAACTAAGAAAGTCAGGGAAAAGGTACTATAACACTAGATTAATGAATAATGCTGTAAAAGAAAGCACTTATTTTACGAGTATTATCCTGAAAGTTACTTTACTCCGAGTGGGAACACAAAATTTCCGAGGTTCATGAGTACAACGTCAATTGATGTAAAATTAAGAACTGAAAACACGATAACACCGTAATGAATATACAATTCCTAAATACTGTAATAGATAGCATTACACGTCAGATGCATTATATATCATGTCAAGTAACACAATCTCGCCGTTGTGAGTGAAAGCGTTAGGGGAAGAAAACCAAGGAAATGCGCTCAGCCTAGAAAATTCGACGCAATACTTCCCGGACAAGACAGCCGAGCGTATGATGCTCAGAACTTCAGATTTAGCCAGTCGAGTCACTATTTCCAATGTAAGGCGCAAAATTAAAGATACTCGAGAATTTGAAAGTCCATACATACAGTTCCTTACATATTTAGTTCGCTTAAATGTATCAATAGAAACTTAGTCTGAAAGTGTCCACATGTACATCGCACATGACATGTTAACTATTCCTTCCCCTAGAAGCGAAGCCGTCAGGGCCTTTGTTCTGACTTGTGAAGCAGCCACTCCATGCGAACGCATGAAGCACGACCTCGCAAACGATGAAACACTGGATTAATTGAATGATTGATTGGTGATCACGGGCATTTCAGCTTCTGAGGTCATTAATCCTGTAAGTGCAGTGCGTGTTTTAGGCGTGCGGAAGGTGTTGGTAATCTTCCCTCGTATGATGAGATCCGACGCCGTCCTACATCGGCTTGCGGGAATATTCCCGACCAGGTATCTCCCGCAAGGCACGCACCGCCCCCAGCCAGGACAAGTTCTGAGCTCCCAACTGGTCTCCCGACAACTGTATAACATAGTACATGTAAGGGTAAGGGCTGAGGATATGACACAGAAGAGGAAGAATAGATCGCGCGCTGTCCATGGCCTGTTTGTTAAGGTACTGCTCCGGCATTCGTCTGGTTTTGATCGTATAAACCACGTAAAACTATTGATAGAGTAGACGGCTGCTAGAATTCTTGAGACAACGGGTGAATTCGACCTAGCTGACAAATTTGTTTCTAAAATCCTAGCACCGTCGGACTCGAACCTAGGACCTCCAAGTCAGAGGCATTTCAATGGCATCAGTGAAAAGCGCGAACTAGTACGTGCGAGGAAGTTTCAACTCCGTGCAACACTGTAACTTACGTAGATACGTCAAACAAAAATATTGCAACAGCTATATTAAACTTTGTATGAAAAATATTTCCCAGTTAGTTACAAGTTGTTTACCATCGTATATTTAACATTATATATTGATTACGAAAGCCGGAAAGAATCTGAGAATTCTCACTAACCAGAGAGCATCAATAACGTACTCATACATGTATAATCCACGCTAACGTTTTTCAGTACCTAGTATTAGGTTCTGGGAAGAAACGTTTTCTGGGAAAGATATTTGAAAATAAAACAACTACGTTTTCGATTTCAGTTGTAATCTCTTTCTTACCTCCCCCGTACCGTTTCTAGAATGTTTCATCACTTTTTCCGTTGACACCTGAATATATATTAAAACACATTCGCAGTTTTGCGATATTCACATTTGAAAAGGATATATTGACAACTAGAAGAACCCGAGCGGATATTAAAACGGGTCCAAATGCAATATCGCTGAAACTATTTCAGTATTTTTATTTGAAAGAACGGAAAGATATTCCAATTAAACAGAAGTTCCTTCAGTTGCCCCTTTCTCTCTCTCCGGTCGCGCCCTCACCTCCTCTTCTACCTCTATTCCTCCGTCCACCTCAAATTCATTCCGGTGGCCATCGACCGGCTGGCAAGGCTGGGGGCTGGCGACAACCCACCGTTGCTTAGCAACGCAGCGTGCTACATTACTTTTTACTGTTATTCTTGTACTTATTATGATCGTCGTTATCACCATTGCGTATGTATCGGATGTCTTACGCATTAACCATTTTACAGATCTAGATTTACACTAATTTAGGTTTCAAATATTATTCAGAGTTCAATACCCCACTGAAAACGAGTCACACGCCAGAAATTGTTTCGTAATTCCAGCTCATATACATTGAAAAATATATATCCTTTCTTCTTTAATTACTCATAAATATGACTGGACGAATCAAATAAAAAACTTTATTTCGTGGAAATTTAATTAACGCATAATAATTACTAATGTATCATATCTTAACATAGTACATAAAATGTGCAATGCAAGAATTTCAACACTTCGGAGTTGTGTGAATTCCTTATCGAAAGAAGTTCATTGATTCCTACTCTAGCAACTACAGAATTTCGTTTTTTAAACTCTTCTTTGTATTGGAAATTCTCACCTTTTATCTCCTCTTTGGTTCAAAGTCATAATAGGCACCCGAACAGACCTTCAAAAATATAGTTGATGTGTGAGTAAATGAAATTTCATGCTTTGGGTTCTGACGACAGTTGACCAGGTTGCATTGTCAAATAGCAGCCAAAGCCCTAAAGTAGAACATTTACATAGATTATTCCTGATTGAAAAGTAAAGTTAATTCATGACCAGATCTGTTTACGTGCCACTCGAACGTTTTATGAGATAATGTCCAGAAACAACAAGATATTATACAAAAAATTGAATATGATTTTTCCTGCTGATGGTTGGATGTCTGACTGGGTTGTGTGGCGTCCGCAACAGATGATTTGCCGCTTTTAAAGTTTTCTACACCACTCATATTCTTGATGAAGAGTTAAGTATAAAATGCTTAAGGACACCATTATTCCGATTCACGATGTATTAAAAATTCTTTGAACAAATATTACTGTTGACACCCCAAATTAATTCACAACACCTTTGTAAGTTTCAAAACTCCGAAAAAATCCGTACATTGTAAAAAAATAAAAATAAGTATTATTTACTCTATCGCCCTAACAAATGCACTTGGTAAGAAGAGAAAGTTTTGTAGTTCTGCTGCGGAAGACGGCAAAGGTTTGGCAGAAAAACTGTTATTGCTGGGTCCTGGAATCCAAGTGAATAAATGCTCATTCTATTTATTGTTCATTACTTCCTCTGACACGTGGCGTAGCCAGAATCCAAGTTTTGTGGGTCCGAAATATCAATGGACGGCAAAACGTCTGTCCATCTGTCTGTCTGTCTATCTACCTCTCTCTGTCTCTTTTTCTGTCAGTCGGTCTGTCCGTCTGTGGTCTACTCTAGCCCTTCAGATGATTAGTCAATTTTCTCAAAAATTGATATTCACTGATTGATCTGAACGAACTAGAGTGTTTGGGAGTTTCGAACGGATATTTTGACTTTTGAGGGTACTTTATATAAAGAGTCAAACAATTTTTTAAAATTTTCTCAAAGTCGGGTCCATCTATTTTTTTTTAACTTTGTCGTCGAACAGCGTAAAGGACTCTTAAGAGAATCTGTAGGTCTCATCTTCGTTGAAATATCACTCTTTTAAAAATTGTAAACGGGCAATTTTTAGGCGTCTCCCTAAAATTATTATATTGAAGATAGAGATTTTTTCGTTAATGAAATCTATTCCTTAAAGACAGATCTGCAAACAAGTCCACGTTCAATATTTCGAAAAATATGATGAGTTTTTTGTGTACAATTACGTGAAATTTCTTTATATATGAAATATTTAAGTTCAAAAATTAACAATTTTTTTTACAAAAATCGTACCACTTTTTTCTATAAGTTTTCTCCTCATATGTAATAAGGGATGGTAAAAAATATGATATTAGTCCCATTTTCGCCTATCACTCCGTTTTTTAGAAAACTGCAAAAAGTTAACATTGAAAAACTAAAAATTAAGATAGAGGTTTTTGCCTGAGACAAAGTCTGTTGTAAAAAAACAGCTTCTTAAAAACAGTAATGTACAATTCCTTTAAAAAAATGAGTTTTCGCATAATTTGCGCTTCAAATTTATGCGATTTCTAAAAAGAAAAATATTTTCTCTGAAACCGCTCCAACGTTTTTTCCACGGATAGAAGAACGGTCGCTCAAAAGAAGAGCACGTGTCTCATTTTTGTTCAATTCTTTGAATTTTTGAAAATTGCATATTTAGAAATAATGCAAGGAAGTATGTGCTGGCGTAGTTTCTAGTTTAAATTGTGTTTTCACCGTTCAATATTCTGTACGAATTATTTAGATTTGCTACAAAGTTAGTATATTATTGTCTCTCTGGTAATTCTGCGGATGATATCCGCCATCATCTACCTCTTCCTCTTATTTACCCCGCTCCTTGCAGCTCTATTTTCACCTCCATGTTCTTGGCAACCTCCCTCTACTCTTCCGCCCCGATTTCCGCATCGTCTACGCTAATTCCACTTCGTGTTTCGCACCCTCTTTCGCCTAGACTTTTGTATTCCTCACCGTCACTTTCACCGCCACCGCTACGCCCTCTCGCTTTCAAAACGTCCATCCACTCCGGCGAGAAAAGTGGGATTAGGCAGCGGAAGCCAGCGATTTCCAATACCAATATCTGCGGATCGTCGCAAAAATGGATGCCTTAATCCTCACATTATGGCAGTAAAAATGTCGACGCTCCGGGAGATCACGGTTCGTTAAGTTTTTCGTTTCTCCCGATGTAATTTTTAACTTGTCGAAATTCATTTCAACGGAGAAGTAAAGCGTGAGTTTACTCGGCAATTATTAAATCTTTGGTGTCAAAATCTCTTATGTTGACGTTTCAGAATAATGGGGAAACGAGTCTTAAATACATTTAATGAGAATTTGTATTAAAAAAAATAAATCTGCTGTTCGAAGTCGTTCGAATTGAGCGGCGAACGAGCAGGACGTCCATGATGGCACGATTCCCGAACCACCAGTTGAACGGGAAAATCGTTGTGAACGGGTCCTGCACCTCTCTGCCCTCTGGGTAGTTCAGTAGCAGAACTTTTTGGGTGTCGCCATGGTGTTCAGATGTCAAACAGTGTGTCAGTGTGCCTTTAAGAAGTGGTTCCTAGTGTTGTTTTTTCTAAACGATCCCACGAGTCTCTGTGTTTTCCCCCAGTACTTGGAAGCAAAATGTGTCATATCGCCCTCTTCGCTACCTCTGAAAGTAGATTTTGTTTATTGGTTCTACTGAAGTGCAATCCAATTGGTCGAAGGGCGACCCATTTGAGCCAAAGACGGTGGCCGCCATTTCATGCAGCAGCTGCAAGCCCATCCCGTTTATATGGATGAACATCGACTAACGCTAATGTGCTAACTTCATTATTGTGAGATAACTCCTTCTGAGCTTCAAACAGCACTTGGGCCCCTTTTGCCCGCAACATCACGAACTAGGTTTGTATCCTGAATGTTTTCAGCATCACTAAAGCAATTTTTGGACCTGTGGTATTCATGTTAGTTGGATATCATTTTGTAATATGTTTACAGTCGTACTATGTGTACAGTCGTATTTGAACGTTCCTAATCCAAACCCCGCAAATTTGAAATTTAAAATAGTCGAAAAAAATTCGATGAAGTAAAATTAAACAAAATAAATAAAATGCGTATTTTTAATGTATAGAAAGGGCTTAATAATTACTGTAGAACTGAATAACTAATTATTAAAATACATGTTGTCGGAATGAAAAGTGTATTTCTCTCTGAACTATGGTGTATATAACATGTTTATATAGCAGTAATTTTCACTTAAAGGAACATGCAAAATCGATAATATTTCGCCGTAAGGAACTGAATCTGCTTGTTGATGCAATAGATAGTCTATGGTGCCATTTTCTCACATCGCAAGCTACGTTGTGTTATTTGGTAATCCTATAGATGTATTTGTATACGTACGGTAAATTTTTCCGATAATTTCCGAATCCGAACACACCACATCCCCAATTAGTTCGGATTACCGGGATTCTCCTGTATTTGTAGTGATTAGAACATCAAATATTTGTTACCAGTTCGTACGTTTGTAAAGTGCAATGCTAAAATTAACAGTTTTGGGGGTAATGTACATCATTGGAAATAATGTGGATGTTGGAAATAATGTTCATTTTAAAGTAAATTCATTTGTTGTATTGGAATGTTTATAGAGAGAATAAATGCCAATATTTATTAGAGCAAAGACTCTTTCTCTCCCTTTCTCTTTCTCTCTCTCTCTTTCTCTCTCTTTCTCTCTCTCTTTCTCTCTCTTTCTCTCTCTTTCTCTCTCTCTCTTTCTCTCTCTCTTTCTCTCTTTCTCTTTCTCTCTTTCTCTCTCTTTCTCTTTCTCTCTTTCTCTCTCTCTTTCTCTCTCTTTCTCCCTTTCTCTCTCTTGATCCAATGTAATACCCGTAGACTACAGAAACCTGCGAAATAGCAGTTGTTTTCTGCGATGGGAATCATTCTGTATAGTCCACTCCTAGAAGTAAGATCCTTGGAGCACCGTCGCAGAATTAAACTCCTGCTATACACATGATATTCCTTTAGAGAATTTCAGTTTGTAAAAATGAGTTCAGATCGTATTTTTGAAGTGCAATGCGAATTAATGCAATAACATTAACGACCTTTTCTGCTCTTGAAGTTCCTTACGTCTAAATTGACATTTGTATATTTGTATCTCAACTTGCATTTTCACTAGCGCAATTATTTTTCGGACTCTGATTACCATGCAATCACAATATTACCTGGTATATTTTGCTGTGAATCGACGAGGAGAGATGGCATATAGTTTGCAATCAATAATTGTACCATCCATTTTCAAAGTGTCAGTAGGAATGCTCCTAAGAGAAGCAAGAATAGCACGCAGTCCTTGGCAACGTTATTCGTTGAATGAGGTGCTCCTGTATACACTTGAATTGTTCGACCGAAAGCACGAAAGCGGTTGATTAGAGCAGCCAGCCTCTGGAGATCCACCCAATAACTTCGTTGGAGTCAACGGATGCCGGGTCGGCAACTGCTGGAAGTAGGTTTAATAACCGTTTCGACACTTTTTTGCATGATGGTTTTCTCAGAGACTTTTTATTACTATGCTCTTTACCATCTCATTTCGTTTTTCAAGAGCAGTTTTCCACGAAATACTCTATCTAAATGTATAGTTTAAATAAAAGAGATATTTTGAAAATAATTTTAAGAAAAAGTATTTTATTGTGAATTCAGATCACTCTTGTTTGTTTTGGACAAGGAAACACGAATTAGGAAACGGAGTATTGTGTGACTAAGTTTAGAAGCATTATGTTTTCAACTGATGAAAATAAATGTACGAGGTTTGTAGAAAACGTGATAAATTATAATAGATCGTGATGGAATTACTTTTATGAATGATCTAATGGGAAAGAGGTATTGCATTTTTTACGTATCATATATTAATCTTCCAAGAAGAGATGTTACTGTTACTGACCATTTATCAAGCATTGTTACTGCACAGAGGTGTTTCAGGACATCACTAAAATCTTTTAGTTTGTAAAGAAAATCACCTGGTTCATTCTCAAATACAACGTTTCGTATTTATTCGTTCATGTAGTGTATTTAGTAGTAATATGCACCATTCAAAATAATATTTTTTGTTCTAAATTCTCTACATTAATTTTTATACAAATATGGTCAATGATTGAAAACAATGTATTTAAATTGTTTCTGTGGAAACTATTTAAAGAAAAGTCTTAAAAATGTAATCTCTATATAAGAAATTTGGAATTAAAACAAATTTGATGTACACGTAGGCTTCCGCGGCTCGAGTCCATTACTTCTAGGCTGTCCGGGTGACGCCGCGTCGTTGGCAGATAGGCCGATCTACCAACGACGCGGCGTCACCCGGACAGCCTAGAAGTAACAAATTTGATGGTCAGATACAACCATCATGAAAATAAAAATAAATTTTTGGTATGAAATGAATGTTTACATTCTCACTACCACTTACGCAGAAGAGAAAAAGTCATGTAATGCTGCGCGAAAAATAGCGAATTTTTGGCAGAAATACTCTTTATTACAATGCCCTGGTAACGAAAATGTGGTTAAATCCAGTTGCTAAATTTAGAAAGGAAAAAGCGCGATAAAGCCAGAATCCATGTTTTGAGGGGTTCTTGATACCGAAATATAGAATGATGGCAAAACGTCTGTCTGTCCCACCGTCCGTCTGTCTGTCCCGCCGTCCGTCTGTCTGTCCCGCCGTCCGTCTGTCTGTCCCGCCGTCCGTCTGTCTGTCCCGCCGTACGCCTGTCTGTCCCGCCGTTCGCCTATCTGTCCCTCCGTCTGTCCGTCTGTCTGTCCCTCTGTTGGTCCGTCTGTCTGTCCCTCCGTCCGTGCGTCTTTCTGTCCCTCCGTCCGTTTGTCTGTCTGTCCCTCCGTCCGTTTGTCTGTCTGTCTCTCCGTCCGTCCGTCTGTCTGAAATCTCTTGCTTGACAGATTTTGAAAAATAATTCATGTACAATTTTTTTGAATATCTGAGTCCTCTTTGCGTAATTTTGCATAAAATTAGGGGCGGGAAAGCACCTGCTGTTTTAGTACAGTTACTTTCAATTACGAATAATGTTTTATTATATATTTTTTATCATTTAATATTAAGTTTATTTATTTAACGCCGAGATAGTTCAAATTGTGTGTCATCATGTATGTCCAGAAGCAAGAACAACGGTCCCTCTTATCATTAGCTCAATAAATGAAGGGAAACTGGAAGAAATAATAAAGACGGATTGCCTTCATGCGTTAATAATGGTTTATTGTGTATAAATATTATTTAGGCGATCGTAACTTTATTAATAATTATTAAGGGAATGTAATACTATGGATCTGGCTCCCGGAGCTGCTACGAACGGGTACGGCCACGTGGCGCCAGAGAGTGCGGATGTCTGGAAGATCGATCAGCGTGTTTTGTAGGTCGAGTGCCCCCACCGGGATCGAGTTCATGGGTCGACTCCTTTGATAGATCGTTTCCGCTGTGTCTCTGATCAGTTCTAAGCAAATGCTGAAACAGTACTTGATAAAACAGGCTTCGGGACACGCACGATCATTTCTTCTCTATCCTCTCAAAACTCCCATCCTTAAAGGTGAACAGTGGGTTACTCTCCTGTTGCCTTCTAATCTTCTATTCCGGTATGACCCATTCCCCTTTGATCTAATAAAAGAAAAGAAAAAAAAGAAAGAAAAGAAAGAAAGAAAAAAGACGGAAGTAAATACACGTAAGAGATTAATATTCCGTATCATCAGAAAGATTTAAAACTTTACGGTTATATAGGTTTATAACAATATATGTGTTTATAATAGGTATCCAGTTAAATAATATGAACCGAAATTATTTCACCAGAGTTTTCGCAAAAACACAAGTTCTTTATTGAATTGCGGGAAACAACAGATTCCTTCGAACAAAACGTAAGTACTGATGTTTGAGAACATTATATTAAGATTCGGTAATGAGTGAAATGAATAATACATAGTAACGTATCACACATTTTTTACTCGATACTCATAATGTTGATTACAAATATTCAGAATGTTTTTGTTACTTTTATGTTTAACTTCTAAAACTATTTAACGTTTAAATACTAAGCTAGCGCTTTCCATTGTTTGCAAAAACGAAAGAGAATCCGTTGTAAAAGGCGACCAAAGAGCTCCTCGTGGGTTGGCATCAGCAATTTCATCTCTAGACCACATCGAATGATATTCTTTCATCTGCTCGAAATTTGCCTTTTCCTTGGAAACCAATACTCTCTCGGGGCGTCGCGTTTGCTTCTGATTGAAAGCTTCCAATAAAGATGCGCCTGGAGTAGTCTCTCATCTTCGACACGGCGTGAAATTGAATAGCCGCCTTTGGAGTCAACGCACGCCCGAGCGCGCCATCCTATGCAACCAACAAGTTGGAGGGGGAACAGGCGGTGGCGGTGGCAGAGGCAGCAGAGACGTGTTCCGGTCGCGCCCAGGCAGAAGGGGCTGCTGGCTTGGCAGATGGCAACTCATTTCTCGCATCTTTTTTTATCCCTGTTGGAATTTTCATTTCATTCTTCTCCCGCTTGTACGGTATATTGTGAACGGTCCACGACAAGTGACTCGGCTCTCTTTTTTCTACTTTCTTGCATACTACTTACGTAGTATAGAAAAAGTATTGTAATGCTGCGAAAAAAATCTGCAATTTTTTTTCTTTTATCTTTCTGTTTTATTTTTCTATTCCCAGGCGTTTGCGTCTTCTTTGAAATTATCCGGTTGTAGTTACGGTACAATGATCTATATTATTCTTTTTATTTTCTTATATTCTTATTATTTATTTTTATTTTAACACGTCCTAAAATTAAAGGATTCAATCATTTCATCAACACACTTTTGAGATTCAAGAGAAAATGTATTAGGAAGTTTTACGATTGTCATTTGAGTTTTCTTTTCTCGTCTACAGATATTGCTATTTTGACATGACAGCTCATGTGGGGAGACAATCGCGTAGTAATACTCGTATCAATTGGAAAAATTATATTTATGGCTTAACAGTAGTATTAATTCGTTTTTGTAGTACATTTTTGGTATTAAATACTTAATTCAATCAAATACGGCAAGTAAAAACATTATAATTAATAACGTTAGTTATAGTCATTAATTATAAATTAGGCCGATATACACGAAATAACAGACGCGGTTGAAGTTTGTAAACGGGGACGACAGCCGAGGTTTATAACCAAGTCTGTTATTTGTGTTATTGCCCGTGTGTTGTTCAGTACTTTTCGTAAAACCATAGTA
This sequence comes from Gryllus bimaculatus, assembly GCA_017312745.1. Taxonomy (NCBI): domain Eukaryota; kingdom Metazoa; phylum Arthropoda; class Insecta; order Orthoptera; family Gryllidae; genus Gryllus; species Gryllus bimaculatus. The sequence goes on from BOPP01000169.1 coordinate 478,807, forward strand.
TTATAAGAAAAATAATATAAATTAAAAATACATTTGCTCTTAATACGTGGGAGTACAACGCCATCTTCCATATCAATTCAATTCTCTAATACATCAGACGCGACAGTCTTTCATTTCGATTATTGATTGAGACGCGGTAGTTTTTTGTTTCTATACTCATTCAAAAATATGTGTGTTACACATTTTAAGATGGATATTTTAGACGATGTTTTAGAAACTACAAGTGGTGCAATTTTGCATTTGTTATCCGCGAAACCCGATAAGGTATAAGAAAGAATACAAAAATGTTTAACTTTGGCGGCAATGTAAGAATATTGAGAAAGTAAATGACAGTTATGGTGGCGTTCGCCACAGAAAGATCTGCGACGTACTCTCCACATCGTTGTGGACAAAGTTCTGAACGTCGAAACTAAGTTCGCTAGTTAACGAAAATGACCTATCAAAGTAATAAATTTCACATTTTTCTTTTTTACGTTTCAATTAAGAAACTTTATTTCGTAAATGGCATCTGAATTCATTTTACAAATTCGGAAAATAATTTTAGAGTGGCGATCTATTCTGGTTGAAGGACCTTGGAGGTTGGAAGTCCTCGTCAGTAGCAGAAACATGAATTGAACAATTGGTATTAATAAGATTTAAAATTTTTAAACAGAAGAGCAAAATGGTTTCAGGAAGGGAAGATTGACCACAGATAACATCTTCATAGTACAACAAATATTGGAGAAAAGAAGGCAATATAACCTTCAAACTCATCTAGCATTTATAGATTTCGAAAAAGCCTTCAACAGTGTAAATAGAGATCAACTTTGGCACGTCATGGAAAAACAAGGCTATCCACGACATCTAAAAAAGGTGGTCAAAAGTCACGTGGGAAGGCCACGAAAACGATGGAGAGAAACTGTGAGGACGGAACAGGCAGTAGCCTAATCCATGAAGTGAAGAAGAAGAAGAAGAAGAAGAAGAAGAAGAAGAAGAAGAAGAATTTTTAAACAGTTATTCAGCAGTCAACACCGACGAGGTTGCATCAACATCAAGATAATTAATTACGTCGAGATCGGCACCTTCGATATTTTGATGAAGGACTAGAAATGAGCAATAATAATAATAATAATAATAATAATAATAATAATGATTTTTAATTCAATATTTACATTTACAACAACTAAAATAATAAATTAAAAAATAATTCTTTAAGCGTTGAACATTATTTATTGTATATTATGTGTTGTCTGCAAATGTCCCTTCTGATATTTATCATTTGTTTTATAAGTGTAGTGAATATTTTGAAAATCACGTGGTTTCTTGATGGTCGGAGGCTGTTAATTCCTTAACGGTCGGCGGCCATTAATATTACCTTTTCCTAAATCTGTAGGATAAATTATACAGATATATAAACAGGCCACTATTACGACGACGAAGTTCCCCGTTTGTTAAGAACAAACCGAAAGCCGAAAAAATTTGCAGCTCAAGATGGTGTATGAGTACACTTATTCCAAGAATTTATATTACTAGTTTATATAATTGTTCCTTGTAATTTGATTGCGAGAAAAAGTATTGAGCGACACACGGCCGACAACATACAGAAAAGTCTCAAATGATAATAAACCTTGGTTTCGCCTTGGTTTACAAACTTCAACGGCGTCTGTTCACGTTCTTTGGAGGCGGTCACAAAAGGGCAAGAAACTTTGCGAACTTCCGAACACACTGAGGAATGAGAGCTGGAGTTAATGATGATCACAATTAAAGCTTCATTTCCGGGAACAAATTGGCGACCTAAGAAAAAAGCAATACGTGTTTCCGGAGAGCGGATTCCCTGAGAAAATAAATCGATCTGCGCTCTTCATTAGCCAACAAGATACAATGAATAAATGGATACAGCACAAGTTTGCAGATTTCCAATTATCGATGGAGATGTTTGTGATAGTTTCCTTCTTTTGGGATAAATTAAAATATTTAGATAGAACGAGCTAACGTTTCATTTCTTTTCGTATTTTATATTTCCTTTTTAATAATAAAGTCTAGGTTAATTATATTTGAAATGAGACATTTATTGCAAAACTTTTTATTGAACTTTTATTGAAGTTCAGATAATGAGTTTTTGAACTTTTAATCAGCACATTTCCGAGAAAATAATTGTATGAATTACAGAATTCTGTGAAATTAAATACTAAAAAAATATACTTTAATGTTTTTACTAAATTGATGTCACGGATGGAATTTAAAACTTGACAAACCGCATACAACGATTGAAACTGAAATGTTGGACTTCAAATTGTAATTTTGCCATTCTACATTGCGATTGCTGGCTGGAAGGAAGGAAGGAAGGAACAAAGAAAGACAAAACGTCGTTCAGCCTTATTGGCGCAAGCAGCAAACGTTTTGCCTTCCGGTGAGCTATATAAATTTCTCTCTTCACGGCCTCGCACAGAAGAGAACGCCATTCCTCGTCCGGCGCATCATGGACGTAAAACCGTCGCGATCTAATAAACGACAACAATACGTCGGGATGTCCGGCAAAGCTGCGGAATTTTTCTGCCGCTGCGGAACTTTTCCAAACGCCGGCGCGCCGAAACGAAACGTCTGTGGAACGCAAACACCGCCGCGCCATTCCCACCCCTCCTCTCCCCGCCCCGCTCGACCGTCCCGCCACGCCCTTCCCAGCCCCGTTCGCCCCGCGTCCGGTCGCCTTCTGGAGGAGGAAAAAAAGAAAAGAAAAGAAGACAGCGAGAGCGACACAGGATTGCGAGGCGTCGCGCAGCCCCCGACGACGGGGGCGAGGCAGGAACAAAAGCACGGGCTTGTATCGGGGTCCACATATTGAAAACGACGGTCGGCGATGAGGGCGAGGCGCCGCCTCCGCGAAAGAAAACATTTTGTTTGCGAGCGCGCAACGCGGACGGGGAACCGGCGCCGTTTGACTTCGCCCTCGGAGCGCGAGGTCGCCAATTGTGTGCTTCGACTTGGCTCGCTAATGATTTTGTAGCTATTGTATGCGGAGTTAAGCTTCTTCCCGAAGAAAAAATGAACAGTGACATAATGGAAAGCGAAGCTACAAAAAGTTGGAAAGGAATATAAATTCAGTCGTTAGAATGATGCGCAGACGTTTTGGTCTGCATGTTAATGCAAATGCGTAATTACTTCTAATTTGGGATTCCATGTTTCTCTAGTATGTGAAAATGAATTCCTGCCTGTAAAACTAATTACGTGCAGCAACTTTTGATGAAAACAGCAAGAGAAAATAAAATTAAAACCACAGAATCGATGGCACGAAAATTATATCAATAATGATTAGATTATTTCAGTACGACTTTACTCTTGTCTGTATAAGGTGCAGTGTTTCTTTTATTTTTTACAAGTATTTTTACATTGTTTTTAATCTAATATTTTCAAAATGGATTTTAATAATTTTACTATCATTATTACTATCATATCATTATTATTTTTCTGCAAATATGTGCGGTATTTAAAATATATTAGTATGTTTACAAGAGTATTGTTACCAGAATGTATAGAATGCAAGGCCTTCCTGAGATAATTCATTAATATACCTTGCCAGGAAATTAATGATTTATCACTGCTATTTATTGTATTGGAGTAACGTTATTAAAATATATAACTTGTTTAAACAACACAATTATAGCGTTAGTCTGAAAAAAATTGGTTAAATGTAACAAACAACAAGGATGTGATGAGGGTGGGAATTACGTGAGGGTGGGAGTATGTCAGTGGCGTCCCCTGAGACTCAATTAAGCTCGAATATAAGTCTACGCTTGCGGTTACGTGAAGTGTAATAAATTCTTAGCATGATGAACAACGGTTTTCGTTCTCATTATACAATATATCAACGTCTCTACTTAAAAGAAAACAAGCAAGGTATGCTTCCAACAAATGACGCTCGCTAGGGAAATATGTGGAGCGAAGTAGCACCAATATGAAAGTAGTAGACTGACGGCCACCAACGAGACTCCATCGATGGTAATGTTTGATATTGTTAAGAATTTTGTTATATTAGCCGCCAGATGGTTTATTGTCATATGTTTTTGAATATATAAATAAAAACTGTTTCGTTTTACGTACTTGAACTCTTAAGTATTCGTAGCGTCGTCACAGATTATTTCAAGGGAACTATCAAACAGGTCGGACTATATCAATATAAAAAAAGGACATTTCTACATAATTTAAACCTTCTAACATCATTTGCTCAACATATTTATATTGATATAAAAGTTTGACTGTAACAATATTCCATTTTGGAAAGATTTTAATTAGTTTGTAAAAGAAGAAAAACTCAATGTACTCTACTAAATACATTATGCCATTATTTATATTGCTTTGACATCTTGATGGTGATTGGTTTACCATCTTTATCAAAGTTTAGATTACATTAGTAAAGTCAAGGAAATAAAATTTCCTCAAGAGCTCACGATAATCAACGGATTTTATATTTTGTTGCTCGTGGAAGAAATCAACGTACACTTTACCTTTTGCTCAAAAGATCAAGATTGACTTCATGACATTCTCGGCACACAATGTTTTTCCTTCACGAAAAAGAGCGGTTGGTAATTGTTGCTAAGAATTAGCTGTGACAGCTAAAGTATTAGTTGAGTTTGCCCCTAACAACTACTCCGTTTCCCCACGTAACACTCACTCAAATCAGATAAAGAATAACTTCTTTCACTGACGTCTGGAATGTACTACAAAGAAGGATATTTCGCAAAAATATTTGATATATTCAAAGAATTTATGTGCCTAAATTAGAACATTTATGTATTCTGAAGATGAATTTGAAAGAACTATATAATTTATTTTAACATAGTAATGCTTGATGTTAAAATATTGTTAACTTGTTATTTAATTGTTAAATTAACATTTTATTTTGTCGAATTCTAACTTGTAGATTTTCCAAATTGGGGTCCAAAAAATGAAAATTTTCTAAATTATATTCATACCTTCTCTAAAAAAATAAAATTTATTTTGACGAAATGTGAGGAAAAGGAGATAGAAAATATGACTATTAGTGTTGAATGCTGAGTGTTTAGAAGACTAGATTCATCTTTTAGCTTATCCACAAATTTTTTATTTTTGCTTTCAAGTAATCATTATTAATTCATTGTTCATTTTATTTACATGAAAAAATCTACAGAGTATATTTGTGAGTAGGAAAGGTTCATATACTGGTGAAATTCAACCAATCGACCATCTAAAAGGAGTTGATTACTGGAGAAAACAATGGAGATTGGGTTACTGACCCAAAAGAAATATTAGGTTGTAAACTGATCTAAAAACGACAAGTGAAAAAAATAACACTGTAAAGAGAGTTTTACGAGTTGGATTTCGTTTTCAATTTCTTGGGCAAGCCGAAGGAAAGTAAAGAAAGGACTGAAAAGACAAAATACGACAGAGCAGTGAACATGATAGGCTGAATGAGATGTGGGCGAGGTCCGGACGTGGCAGAAAGCGGGGTGGGGTGTGTGGTAGAGGGGAGGAGGGAGATGGAGAGGGCGTGCAGCCACTAGAAGTGGCTGGTGCGTGGGGTTGACAGTATTGGGAGGCGCATGGAAGGACGGAGCGGCGAAACGGTCGCCCGTAACGGGTGCAAAAAGTAGGGGCAGAATTTAATCGATTATTCATACATCGATTACAAATGGTAAAAAGTAACTGATTTTACATATAAACACAACCATTAAATATACGGTTAGGACATCTACCAAACAGGCTTGGTCATTTAATTAAAAAACAACATAAGCGTGTTTCTCATAATATTAATAATTAATAATTGCTTTACTGTTTTGGCTTTAAAGGCTTAGATTGTTGTAGAAACTGTGTTTTGTTATTTTCCCATTTCGTTGCAGTCTGCATGTCATCTGAACTTTATGCGCGTTTCCAAAACTCGAAGCACTGTTGAAGACTGCAGGTTATTTTCATTGTTTGTAAACAGTATGTGCAATGCAAGTCTGACAGCCGACGGGAGAGATTTAGCGCGATTTCGAAGCTGTGTGCGATACAGGACGATCATCATACGTTCCCCGATTCCTCGTTTTTCGTCGTTTGTATCCGAAAACACGAAACTGATTTTGTCGGCATTACATAGAAATAACATCAGCACTTCGGCTCACTTTAAGTACACACGAGTGAACCTCATAAGAGTAATAGTGAAGAAACCAAGGGTGCCCCTGCGAAATGACATAAGATATTTGATCAAGTATAAATTCGAATCGTTCACCGTTTTAAAGGAATATATAGTGCGGTCTATCATGGTTAAAAACGTTAGTGAAAAGGAAATGAGTTCTTTTAGTACGAAAAATCATCCGACTCTTCAATCCTCCAGGTCATATGGCAAACACAGTGAATAAAAATATTCATATCTCGTATTCATAAATGTAGCTAACAAGGCGCTCGTTTTGTTGATAACTTCTTTTCCTAGTTCTTGCAGGAAAAGAAGCAGGTGTGTGGGTTGTTATTTTGTTAGCAATACTAAAGAACAAATCTGTGGTTCGTTTACCGATGCAAATTAGTTTTCTATAACTCAGAAGCGAAAAAGTCATTTTCAAATTTTTCCAAACATGCTTATTTTGTACTTCATCATTCAGATCTATGTAAAAAAGGTTGGGAAGAGATTCTGGAGCACTAACAACCTGTGGAGTTAATACTTCTCCCTCGTACAACGCATATAGTTTTCATTATCCTTTGTCGAAAATAAAACAACGGAAATAAAATGTAATAAACATTTGATTATAAAATTGAGAAGACGGTGATGTGTTTTCTTTTACCTCAAGTGACCCATCGTATATAGAGGAGTCTCAGAGAGTCTGTATTTGTAGTGTCTTTGACAATATCAACATTTATTTCCCGAAATGTTAGTTTAGAAGTGGTAAAGGTGTCCTCGCAGTGTCAATTTGCCAAATAAGAACGTTAGATCATTGTCTCTTCAGTCGCCGACACCGTTCACGTTATTGTAATTGCTACAAATTCAGACCTTGCAAACGCCATGTTCAGAGGTCAGGGAAATGTTTTCAACATTGTGATTCTTGGTATTGTAAAGGAAATAACGGAAATTATTGTGATTCTTTTTTAACACGATATTTCTGATAATTTCTGAAGCCCCAGCAATATGACACACGATTATAAGAAAATTTAACAATGCCATTATTGTTACCCTTCATCTTGATCCGGTTTTTCGTCCGGTTACCCTGATCCTATGAGTAAATGCTGAGATTGCCCCTTTGTTTGCTTCTGGACATAAATGTAGCTTCAGTCTCGATGCACATTTTCGTGATCTCTGCAGGGAGTGAATATATTCAATTAATTGTACTCCATATCCTCGCAGCAGTCAGTTAATGTCTTTACGTAGAGAACTAGAAGTAATAGTCAAAATCTGTATCTAATTGGCCTTTTCAAATAGTTTTGATTAGAGGGGAGCGAATAGTTTCAAACCAACTTTTATCAAACGCTCCTTACTACGGGTATTTGTAATTCAACTTAATACGTATTTTACGCATTAGGTCAGAAACTGTTTTGGCTTTAAATAAATAAATTCTGTTAATGATTTAAAATTATTGAAATACTATTCTATACCACCACTCTTTTCTTCTAATACTAAATTTTCGAAAAAGAGTCGATGACAAAAATCGATGATTTTAAAGATGGGGCGCCTCGTGTGCACCCCGCGCGAGGGAGCGCGAGGGAGCGCGTTTACGGGCTCGTTCCCTTGTTCAACAGACTCCGCCGCCGCGAGCGCCGGCCCTCGAATACGAATGCCCGAGGGATGAACCGAGCCGCGGGCATTCGGCGCGCGTCGCCCTGGCTTCGATTGGAGCTCTGGGCATCGCTGTCGGTCCGGCATCGCCAGAGGAACTGGAGCAATATTTCAACTCGAGCGAAACTCCGTCGTGGTGTCGGCAAAGGCAGGATTCAATCTCCAAACACGCGTAATCCTTCGTTTGATTTCGCGCTCCACGGGAACGTAGGTTGAAACCCTACGATGATGGACAGAAGAGGATTATTTGAAATGGGCCGTTTCTTCTCAAAATACAGAATTTTACTTAATGGATAACTTATGTATTTAGTAAAGAAAGAAATTGTTATGTTGCAAAACATGCACAAATTATTGTATCATTATTTTTCATAAATAAAATATTATATTATCATCAATGTAATTTTCAGGAATTATGCAATTTTTTCGAATATCGAGAGTAGAAAATATCATTAAAGCTATTCAAAAATGTCCTTTCATGTTTGTTATATTTCCGATATTTTGATAATGTAAATGCGTTAATAGACGGAAAAGAATGCAGTAATTTCTTGCTGTAATTCACGTTCTGAAGTACTAGTCTCAATTTGTGAAAACCGCTTAATATACCATCCCCGTAATTGAATATAGAATCATTAATCAATTAAATACTTAACGGAAAAATGAACTCTTAGAAGTAAAAAATGACGACTGCAAAAATAGTTTGAGTGTTTTATGAAACAAGTTTAATTTGCTGCAAATTATCCCAAAGCTTACGTAGAAATAATATATCAACTCATTAAATAAAGGTAGTAGATTATGTAGATATGAAAGGATCCGTCTTTATTCTAAAGGTCATTGAGACATCCATTGCTGAGTGCATTGTCAGTAAATTATTATTTGAGTTTGCATAATGAAATAATTTAAAGAATGAACATTTTTAATAAATTTGAAAAATATTTGCTATAATCATAATAATTGAGTGTTGAAAATACAATGACTTCAAGCAAAATCAATACGTAGGAGTATTTTTCATTCTCCTGAAAAAGTATTCGCTCTCTTCCTCTACGTAACTTTAAAAAAAGCATTTGAATACAAGTAGTCGCGTGAGTTCACAAATCGGTAGAAACAATTTTTTTTAAATTCTAGAATTATTTGTGAGGTTATGCACGCGTGTTTTCTATATTTATCTATATCTATATCTATATCTATATCTATCTATCTATCTATCTATCTATCTATCTATCTATCTATCTATCTATCTATCTCTCTCTCTCTCTCTCTCTCTCTCTCTATATATATATATATATATATATATATATATATATATATATATATATATATATATATATATATCAAAATGACTTTTATTAAACACCAAATTTTTACATAAAATAAACATATTTATTTTTTTAAATGTGTAAGAAAATGAAAAGAGTGACAATAAATGAACAGAATTATATTATAAAAGGAGTGCGACAGAAGTTTGATGAATCTGTACATTTACTGCGATAAGTCAGATAACACGGACGCCCAGAGCTGCTAACGCCAGGGTTTAAATCTGAAAACTTGAGAGTTCCTGAATAGAGCAGCGACTTTGCATTCGCGCTGGCTTCTTTGTAAAACTTGGGATCTTTATGCACTTCATCTACAGGACAGGGAGACTCCGCTCGCGAAGTCCAAAAAGTAACCGAGGAGTCTCCCTCGGATTGAATTCTCAACTTCTTTCAAGGTCCCGATTATGCAGTTTGGCTCTGTCCCGAAACAGGGCAATCGCGGCGGGTGGCGCGCCGGGCCAGGCGGACGCAGGGCACGTCCCTTTCGTGTTTGCAGCGCGCGGGCGCGGCCCGGCGTCCTCTTCGCCCCCGCACACGCCCTCCCGACCCCGCACGCCCCCGCACGCCCCCGCACGCCCCCGCCACCGGAGCAGGCACGTCCAACCCGAGGTCCGTGGGCCGCATTTGGCCGTTGCGGAGTATTTTTGCCGCAATGGCTTTCGGGAATCTACACCCCGAAATGAACGTGAGAGAAAAATGATAAAATATTGTGGTTATAACACTGTATTGTTGTGGCAGAAATAAAATGTATTAAAATAATAGAAGTGAATAAAAATTTAATTTTTAATCAACATGATTGTTCATCATTTTAGACCGACGTGTTATTAATTTTCTTAATTAGAGTATTTTTCAAGGAGAAGCAAAAACAACTACAAATTCGATATGAATAAAATGTTCTAAACTAAAATTTAAAAATCTAAAATCCAAAGCAGAATAAATAATATATGCATAAGTACTGAGATGTATATGCTTGAAAAATGACCAGTGGTAATGTGAGTTTGACACCCCTGCTCTCAGCAAAGCCATCGACTTCACCCTGAGCGCCGCCGGTGCGCTGCATGCACCACGTAGGCCCCCTTCCACCTAGCTGCCCCGCCTCCGTCGCCACCTCGCCTCCGCTGCCCCCAGGCCCCGACCCTCCAGCTCCCAAACGCCCCGCTTACCCCACGCGACGGCGTCGTCAGGCCCTCTTGACACCCGCGCCATCTCGTCCCCATTTGCCCTCCCGACTTCCGCCGTCACTTCGGCCCTCGTAGGTCCCCATCGCCGTCTTTTCGGGATCCATCAAGTACGCCACTCCCCTTATTTTCGCGGTCCCTCTCTCCAACGACACGTTTTAGACCCTAAAAGAGCCACTTCTTCCTTACAGCCATCATTCTTTCCGCACAAAATTTCCTTCATATTTTATTAACCATGAAATCAGTCACTCATACGAATATTTCGTTTCTGTTCTTTCTCAACGTAATCATTACTACGGATTCAAGGTCGAGGCTATAACTATCCACATCCCCTGCAGCAACATTCCTACACCCTACAACTCGATTCCTGGCTCGAATTCTCAGCCATCCC
>BOPP01000169.1:489466-516614 GCA_017312745.1 Gryllus bimaculatus
CATAGCGAATGCAGATCAAACTGAGAAAAGAACGTATTTAGCAATAGGATACTTGACAACCATATTCAACGCTAGTGACAAAAAAACCCATTTTCGCAAGAAAACCTTTTCATATATTTAAATGCTTGCAGAACGAGAGTAAAACGTGATGGAAATCACGTGATCATAGCGTGGTTGAGTACAAGTGCAATAGGCGAAGAATTTGCGGGATCCACTAGTGTACTTTAACTATTCACATTTAATGCGCAATACCCTCCGGGTCTTTGTGCCATCTTTTAGCTTATATGAGAAAAGGTGTTTTGACTGAGATTAATACCCACTGGGATTCCTCTTATGTTCATTCAGCGAAGAAATGGTGCATCATCCATCAGGACCTTAACTCTTTTTTGACGAAAGACGTTATTCTGTGACTACGCGGTTGATCCTTTATGTACCATTGAAAAACGTTTACGCTTCTTGGTGGTGTGCGCAAACTAACGATCCTGTTTGAACAAGGTGCCGCCCGTAATTGCTGTGTCTCCCGCGCTTCGAAAGTGACAAGTGCACGCACGAGTACGCCAATAACTGAATGAATATCAACGGGATCTTCTTTAAAAAACCTTTATACGCGGAAGAACGTTAGCAATAATTATGGCTATAACGCAAAATTTTTACTTTGATTTTTCAGATTAACCCTTCGATCAAGGAATACTAAGATAGCACAATTTGTGTGTTGGTTCTTCTGCGGGTGATTAAGTGGCGCGTGATTAGAAAGTACTTCCGCGACTTATTGCCTTTACTCCTCCCACATCTCTCCGAGAGCCGTGGAAGTCGGGTTTCGCTCCTCGCTGCTCCTGCTTCATCTCACGAACGCGTTGAATTGCGTTTGGACGAAATTTGCCTTGTCTGAATATTACTAAAAAATTGTTGGACCGTGCTATCTTCGGTTGTCGTCGGAGAGGGAAAAGGAATTTACGACTTTTTCACGAGGCCCCTCCCCCTTTTCCTCCTCTCTCCCTCTCTCCCCTCTCCAAGAATCGCGAAGATGCCATCATGTAAGTTCCCGGCGGGAAGCGTAAAATTATGATTCGGAAAGTGAACAACGACGTGAAAAATATTGTTCAGCGCTTTATATATATATTGGAAATGCATAACAGAAAATCTTATTGTTGCAAATTCCTTGGGTGCTTTCTGTAATAATTGTATAAAATGCGCATTGGGGAATCTATTGAAAATAAATATGAGAGAATATTTTATTATGATTTGAAACGCTTTAAAAACTTATTCGAAAACAATTAACTAAACGAAATTAGCACATGGTAAAGGCTTTAAAATGCATTGCTTCACATATGTCATTACAATTTCAATACAATTGTTGTGTCCTGATTCTTCACGATTCTCGAACAAGTTTGCTGTCATTTTGATACTCCTTCAGGCAATACTTAGTATAAAAACTATACTTAAAATAGCAACTCCATAGCAAATCTTTCTAACATAATTTGTATGTAGAGTTTAATTTTGGGGAAGAGTAATTATTATATTTTAAGTGTTTTAAAAATGTATGATCAATGAGGTCTTAACGATATATCGATCAGTATGTTTAATTTTTTTCATGATTTGAAAAGTTTTTATAGTAATTTTAAAAAACACAACAAAATATTACGTACTTGTGTGACTAATAGATATAATAATTTCAAATTACTTCGCAGAAGGTAAATATTTATATTGGAAATGTTTTTCAGCAATATGGTTGATTTCTCTGCACTTACAATAGAACAAATTGTGTAGTGCAAATTATTTTTCATTCGAGGAACCGAAAATGGCTTTCCTGAGAAATTAAATATAGCCCATTTACTGTGTAATTGTTATTCACACCAAAGAAGTCTTAGGAACTCTTTCTTTATTCAAAATAGGTTGCTTTCCTTACCTCGATGCATTATTCAGACTAAAAGAAAAATGAATGGGCGCAACAAAGGCCAATCCTAGTACTGGGCGGGCATTGCTCTGGAGAGGTATTATGAAAAAAAGAAATAGCAGATTTGTGCTAGAAGCGCACGCAGAAAAATGGCCGTGATTGCGAAAGCTATTTTAGTGCTTCCTTTCCTCTGCTCGTTTACGCATTTCTCGGGAAATATCCTTTTATTCAGCATTTCCTAGTTCTTGGCACAATCTCCAAATTGATTTTTCTTATCCTTTTTCTGCGGAAGTTGCAGGGATTTTTACTTTTGTAGACGTAAGATAAATATTTGTGACCCGAAAATGTAAGTGAACCATTGAGCATTGAACAACTGGAATTGAAAATTGTTACGATACTATGAGAAATTATCAAATTATTTTATGCTTATAAAGACTTAATTCGGTGTACTAACGGAGATTAAATGTTAAATATAAGTTTAATCAGACGTTAATCAAAACGTTAAATATACAAAATATTTAATTTAAAAAATTACAATTTGTAAATCTCAATTACTAGTGAATCTGCAGCAGGAAAAAATACTGTAATAAAAATTTCGGCAAAATGGTTTTTCCCAAAAATACGGTCGCACACTGCTCAAGAATAAACAAATAAAACATCTCGTGCAACATTGCAAAACATTAAATGTTTTAACAAAGTTTTCCTGGAATACTGCAATAACTACACAGCATTCATAGTACCACAGTTCTTTTGATTATAGACTTGCAAAATATGCTGTTTCGCAAAACTCAACACGTGAGAGCAACTACCAGTATTAAATCGAGCGTGGTCTCCTTGCTTTGCGTGACGTCACGTGTCGTAAGCAGTGCGGCATTGAGATTTGTAATTGTTTCAGTACGCGATCTATGGGGATAGATGGAATAATAACAATTAAGTATTTTTTTGAATTATTCAGTCAAAATTGAGTGTTCCTTTTTCGTATTCCCATGGCTTTCTGGATAACTAACCGAACCGTAGGAACCTCTCATGTCTGAAGGCTGCAATAGTTGAGAAGGTTTATTACTGGAAGCACATACATCAGAACTCTATTGGGGATAAATGGGGAAAAACTTCTAACACACGAGAATGTACACCTTGAGAATGTCCATTTTTATGTATTTTTCTCCTGAAATGCCCACAAAATGCATATTGTTAAGAACATTCCAGTATAAATATCTTTTTCTGACAATAAATTTCGCAAAAAATTACCTAACTTAATTTGAAAATGTTTCAATTTAACCCGTCACACATATTCATTTAGATTTGACATGCTGGTTTTTGGCATTCAAAATTTGTCTCCTTTCCATTTGTATTACTTCGCGTCACATACTTTGCTAGAGACTTACAGCCTTTATTGAGAAAAAATACACCCAATATCAACATTTACAGATTTCAGTTTAGAAAACACAGTTTCATCAGAACAACTTAAAAAAAACATTACAAATGAAAATGTGTTTTCTCATGAACCTGCTTGCAGTTTTTTCTTTCAATTTCTAGCGTGCATTGGAAATTAATAAATATAGCCAGTTTTTCAGATTTTCCCTCATTAATACTATTTCCTATTGTACTTACCATAAATTTTCTTAACTCTGCATTCTCCTATGCTAGACTTTTTTTGCGCTCGCAGCACCATTTATTTGGCAGTTCTTGGTGATAATTTGATCACAGATAAATGGGCAAGCTAATCTTGTCCAGAGCAAACATGGCTGCGAGGAACAAGAAAATTATAATCGTTCAAAGCATGTTCTTGTTTGAAAAAATATTTCCCAATTGATACATGTAATTAGGTGTATTAGGTAAACAGTATAACCGGCTATTTTATATAAGAATTTTTCCTTCGTTCTCAAAAAACTGTAAACAATTCCTAATAATAATAATTTTTTGGTAGTTAACCTGTCACGCTGATTCACTCTTTTTTATGAAATTTTGATTAACAGAAGGTTTTATGTCATATGTAATTGGTCTGAAAGACGTTCTGGAGGTCAAGAAAACGTGCACAGTTTTGGCACTTCTTCGAAAATGCAGCTAACTCTTCAGTTTTTTAACCTGTTCTTTGACAAAAATTCAATAAATAAATAATGTTATTTTCACAAATAATGTTGGAAAGATTTACACTAATTTGTACATAATTAATATAAATATCTAAAAAATCACTTTGAAGTCTTTAGCATATTGATATTGTATTCGATCTGTGGATAATAATTATGTTCAATTTAGCCATACTATTTCTGTGATTATCTGCACTTTTTTTAATGGAATGGACATGTTTCACTTTAACCATCGATTGATTGAATAATTGAATGTCTGCGGGCCCGTCAACTGCTGTGGCTATTTTAGTGTACCGATGATTTATCTCAGGAGAGGGCTTGTATTTTCTCCCCGCACTGGATGACGAGATCCGTTCGTGGTATCCAACATGTCGGCTTGGTGGGTCCCCTCAATTTATCCTTGAGAGCGGTTGCACCGCACCTGCCAGGGCCAGTCGGAAATGCTCTGCATGTGAGAAGTCTTCTGACCGTGGGCATTTGCAGTATATACAGACGATCAAGAAGAAAAGATCAATGCTTTGGGAAGGTGAAGATATGACGATCATGTGTCATTTCTTGAATTGATTATTTCGTGTTCAAGGACAATCATCGCTTGGATCTTAGTCCCGTAAGTCTAGCGCATGTTATATTCCTTCCTTCCCACGCAAGAATGTGAGATCCCGGGGCCGAGATTTTCTCCCTCCAGGTATTTCGTCAGCGGGCACCGCTTCAGCATGGACATACTGTACACTCGCGACTGGACTCCCGACATGTGTTGTGGCATAGGGGCGTATGAGTGTATGAGTGGATAAGACAAGACAAGGAAAGAGGAAGTAAATATCCGCTCGGCAGTCGTGCAGCGCCGCTTCTTTGTGCATAACGCTCCGTTTTGAGAATGGTATAATGGTTAGCCGTATCGGACTGTTGTAACCCAAGTTGGTGGGTTTCAAACCAACGGCGAAGACGTGGATATTTCAGCGGCGGTAAAATCCTTTGTACGCCTTGCGAAAAGGGAAGTAAAGATCGTATATTTGCTGTTTAATCCAGTAATACACACTTATCCATAAAGTTGGGCTATTTGGGGTCGAAATAATTATTAAAATGCTTTGTTATTTGAAAGTATATTCTAAGAATTAGACCTAATTGCGTTTTCCCCTTAAAATGTTGACTATTGGTTGTTCTTAGCCTAAGTTGTTAGCACATTTACAGGTTTTTATCGCTGAGTCTTTGGACACTATTTGGAGAAAACAGTGACCAATATTTATTAAATAATCAGATTGATAGGAAATTTTGTAATTCCTTTTTTTTAAGGCCTAACAAATAATCGGCTACCGAATTAGATTATTTCCAATCCCACTATTCCATTCATCTGCAATAGATTCTAGGCGTCATTGGGCGTCCACAGTCAGCGCGTTCCCACCATCAAGAAAACATTAATATTGTAATTTTTTTGTTGAAATCTAAGTTTACTCTCGTATATTCCAGGAAATGACCAGTGATAAGAACGAGATTGGATTTAAGTGAAAAATAACTTGAAACATGACTGCGGGGAGTAAATGACTGGTGAAAAAACAGAACGTGCAAATATGCTTCTAACGTTTTTGAATATCTCGTATATCCTTAATGTGATCGCGGGTTCAAAGCACAGACTAAAGATAAAAAGCGATAGACGAAAGCTTACTTTGCGGCGGCATTGCAGATCGGGGTCCGGATGAAAAACATTTGGGCTGGTACATCGAAGTTCAAACACAGCGTTCCGAGTTGTCTCCCGCAGACGCTACATTCAAGAGAAACAGCCGCTCCCTTTCCGGCCATCTTCGGCGAATGGCGTCCCGCAGTTGGTCACCCTGGCGGCAGCCATTTCTGCGCAAACTTCGGCCTCATCCCATCGCCCACCCCTCGCAGCCCTTCCTTCCCGGCGCCTGTCATTGTCGTTGTCCTGCCCCGGAACCGCGGGTGCGCTTGCAAGAGTCGTTTGACGACCATCGAAGCCCGAGTGTCCTTTAGCATAGCGCACGGCGAAGGCAAAGAAAAAATGGAGCTGTTGCTTCGCGCCTCGTGCACGCACAAGAAGTTCGCTCCAAGAGCCTCCAAGCATCTCCTCCTCCCACCTCCCGGCGGCCCCCTCAACTCCTCTCAACTCTCGCTCAGCCCCCGTCGGACAAATCCACCTTAATGCTCGCCTGCAAAACCGCTTTAGAAATGCGCGGAGATAATAGGGCCGAATGGTATTCAAGGCGAGTCTCTCTGTGTAAGCGCCTGGTTGGAAAAATCGTTTTCTTGCAAAATACTTTTGCGCCGTGCAGAAATGGATTGGAAGCTTATTAGACTAATTTGATGTTTCTTCGCGATATAAAAACAGCTTTAATTTTCACTAGAAAGAGACGTTTCTTTGGGAAGTAGAGCATCGGTGTCAACAGGTATTGACTCAGGGGCTGTCGTCATTGAATAATGCAATGTTCGGCGTTGGGTTTCCGTTGGAGAGGGAAACTCGAATTACAGTCGCGATTCTGTAAATATTGTAACAGTTGTGCCCTTTATCGTCAAAGGAGTTCAAATGTAAATCTTGCAGCTTATGAAAGGAATCTATTTTAATACAGTGGACACACCAATTCGTATGGTAAATTTAGAACCAACTTGTCAAATTAAGCATTATATATTATGCATTTGTTACAGCTCGTCATCATTTTTCCGCAGCGGACAATCTTTCAATATTTATAACACTTGTTCCTTTTCGCATCATCTCAACTAATCCATTTTGTGTCAGTTTTCATCAGGTGTAAGAACTTCTTTAAAGAATCTGTTGATGCTTCTAAATAATCTCCGAAAAAAAGATTTAGTTTTGAATTTCACCATTAAAAGGACCTAACAAAGCTTTTATTCCCGTCGCCAAAATAGAATGTGCATGACCTATAGCGGTAATTTACTCATCGGAGTAACATTTGCGTTCCCCGAAAGGTTCCATTATCATTGTGAACTTCAAAACTGTTCCGGAATGGGAAGCGCCGCGGTGTTTTCATTGGCTTTATGTTTGGGCCGGGCGGTCAGTGTATTGGTAAACGCTGCACCTTTGGGCTTTTGGAGCGGGAGCGCGTGTGTTTGCCGAGCCCGCTACAGCGCGCGGGGCCAGGGAGCTGCCGTCAGTGGCGGGACAACGGCGCCTCAGGTCGGCCCGCAGGCCCACAACACTGGCGCGCGCTCATCCGGGGCAGCAGCGGGCGGAAGGGCGAGGGGTGGGCGAAGCAGCGGCAAGGGCGGGCGCGATGGCGATGGCGAGGGCGAGGGCGAGGGCGAGGGCGAGGGCGAGGGCGAGGGCGAGGGCGAGGGCGAGGGCGAGGGCGAGGGGAGGGAGTGGGTGAGGGCGAGGGCGAGGCGAGGGCGGAGGGCGAGGGCGAGGGCGAGGGCGAGAGGCGAGGGCGAGGGTGCGGGCGAGAGCGAGGGGCGACGGGCGAGGGCGAGGGAAGGCTAATGGTATGTGAGGTGGCGGTAGGTGAGAGCGAGAGGGAGGGGAGGGGCGAGGGCGAGGGCCATAGGCGAGGGTGACGGTGATAACAAGGAGAGGCAGGGGGCAGGCGCGAAGGCGAGCGCGAGAGCGCGGGGGTGGCGGCTTGGCAGCAGCAGGGCGGGCAGCGTTCGGGTGAGCGGATCGCCAGCGAGCAGCGACGGGGGCAGAGCCCGGGCACGGGGATTTGGCTGCGGCACTGGGGCGACGAGGACAGGTGATGCAACGTCCGGCGGGGGAGAGTGCGCTGCGGAAAGAACCACCGGCTTAATGGGAGGATCAACCAACTGACGCAGTTCGGAGAGAGAATTCAAGAGAACATTTGGCGAAAACAAAACCTAATTGAAAGAGGAAAAGAAAGCAGATAGTGAATTGAATGAACAAAAAGTACGTACAACAAAGAAACAAAAAATGCTAGTAATATATAATTGCATACGTCAAAGAGTCAGAGAAGGGGGAGAGAATATAGAACGCCAAAATCAAGTTGTGGAATGCAGATAATAGGGAGAGCAAGATAGATGGTGAAAGAGTGGAGAGGTAGAGTGAAAGCGTAAGCGAAGAAACGAAGTTGCCTGAAGATTCTAAGGAAATGAACGGAGAAAAATAAAACAAAAGAAAAGAAATAATAAAGTTTGATCAACACGTAGCCTGATGAGTAACAAGTACCCTGATGAGAGTGCTTTTCTAATCCTATGCACTTCTTTGGCAATACAATTCGTTTCATTGATTGTTTTGGAAAGTTAAATATTTATTAATTAAATATTAATTAAAGTGAATAATTAAGTAGATAAGTCGAATGAACATGTATGTAACATCAAGCAACTTCATTGCTAATTATATATTTCTTTTCCATATTTTTTCACATGACAGGAACAGAAAGCAAACAAAAGAATTTGGCAGTGACGGTTGATAACAAAAATAAAAATAGACGCGCAGTAAAAGAGTATTGGGTAATTCACCAATGCCAAAAGGGTAAATGAGTGATGAATGAAAAAGGGCGAAGAGGATGGAATACGAAAGGGGCGAGGAAAAGAGAAAATTCCATATAACATAAGAAAGTTATAAAAAAAGTCATTATTGGGAGAGGTGAAGATATGCAAAAAGGCCGGGAACGTCCGAGAATTGTGCGAGAGCGCGACGAAATGCCTAACGGAGGAATGAAAATGAAAAAAAACGGAGACCGAGGGCGGGAAAATGCGAAAGGGGAAAGACGCCTCCGCCATTAGGAGACACCCCGCGATAGTCAGCGAAGGAGTGTTTCCTGTAGGACGTATGGAGGGTGACAAGCAGCGCTCGGCGGCAGCATTCGGTCGTCGGCGCAGGGCGCCTGTGTCCCCGGAGGCAGGGCAGCAGGCGGACGCTGCGCGGACCGCGGAGCGACATGGGGGCTGGATAGGCCCGCGCCGCCCTCGCCCCGCCATGCGCGTGCCGGGCACGTCCCCAGCGCCGCTTTGGTCGTCAGCGGCGCCACGCCTCCACGCCGCCCGCCCCTCGTCCGCAACGCCCACGCCCGTCACGCACCCGAGCCGCCCGCGCCGGCCCCGCCGCCCGGGGCACCGCCTTCGCATGGCGGCGGGCGCGTCTACCCTTGTTTTCCGACGTGCCAGCGTGTTTTTTTTCCCCTCCGACACTGATGCCGCTTGAAATTAATCAGATCTAACACTCCCGTTATCCCCCTCTTTAGCTCGGCCTCCCTCCGGCCGAATTGGCACCCTTCTCTTCCCGGCCTCCCCCTCCCCCACCCCGGGCGTTAAACCAGAGTGGGCTTGGGGGAATACAACAGACATCATGGACGCTGTGATTTAGGACACTCTGTAGAGGTACATGCCAAATTGCCTTGTGGGGGACGCATTGTTTCCCGGCTGCTTGCGCTGGGCCTGCTTTGCATATTGTGGAATAATATAACCGCCGGCAAGGGAGTGTGTGACAATTCTCTTCATCAAAGCTCCAGACTTTTTAAATGCTCCATTTGTGTTGAGCTTACCCCGTTTTATTTCCCAAACGTGTAATGAAGCATGCACGAAACCTATAAACTACATTCTCAATTTATTTTATTTGAATTCGTTAGCGATCTCGCTCTGCGCGACAAAACGAATGGCTATTGGCACCCGGTTTAGGGTGTGAGGTTGTGCGCGTTATTGACGTAGCTCCACGGAGTAAACTGCAGTTTTTCCTCAAAAAAAAGTATGTGCGTTAATACTGTCCTTGAAAAATCCATCAATCCTCATTTTGAACTTTTCGTCGAAGTTGATGTAATTTTTATAAAATGGTGAGTAAAAACGAGAAAAATGAATATAGAGGGAAAAGACGGTCGGCGTAGAGTCCATATAATATGCAAAACAATTTCGCGTAAATAGAAGTTATGGCTCATGAGGGTAAAATTTATAGTCCTCAGATGTAAAAAAATGTTATCATATAAAATTGTATGCGAGTTTATCCCTTCGTCTCTTGCAATTCTCTTTGCTCCGCGAGTTCCAGTTTTTATGGTACCTTTTCCCTTACTGTGTCTGCAGCAGAATATGAAAATTAGGAAAAATGGTATAGCCAGTTAATTTTACAATATATTTTTTCTCCGGAGGTGGTGTAGAATTGTAGGTTATCAAACCCTCAGAGAATGTCGTAAAAGCTTCTTTAGCTCATGGCGATAAGATGTTGAAGCCGAGCGTAAAACTTATCCACTGCACGAGGAGGTGCATCGTAGAAACTGCACCACGCTGTGGTCGTGTTAACTTTTCAACGAAACATAACAATAGAATTAAGGGATTAGCACATTAAAGTGTGAATTAGTTATTTTAACGTACAAATTGCAGTTTTTTATTATCAATGTGTAATGAAGTTACTTCGAATAGAGACAATTGCATTTTCAGACATATAACATTGAGTTTCCCTGGTAATTTATAGCTTTCGATTTGTATTAAAAGAATGCATAACATCTGCATAACATGAATCTGTAAACATGTCTTTGTGCAAAGGGCACTTTTTTGGCAAAGTCCTTCCAGGCGTTACGTGCATTTTAAAAAGTTGTATCTATTTATCTGAGAATGGTACCGATGAGAAAATGTGATTTTGGAAAAGATATTTTCTTTTTTGTGCTCCTAATTAAAAAATTTGTTTAATCTACAACTTAACATGCGACGCAGAATATAAAGGGCACGCAGAATAAGTTGCGTGGACGTAAACTGTGCTTTCTTCTATTACTTCCTTTTTTATTTTACACCGTACTTTCAAATCTTGTCCACGTTCGCTGAGTGGTGAAATATGGTTATGAAATACTTAAGTGTGCCTTCTTTCGTACAGAAAATTAATGAAGTAGACCTCTTATTTCTCGCAGATAATAAAGTGTTCTTTCATCGCCGTTAGAGCCTCGAAGGACCAAGAACCCCTTAGAATTCATGTTCTTGCTACATTCCGCCGGCCTTAACCTGTCGAACACCGAGGTCGGAAACTATCTCGGACGAGAGGTGTCGCGAAAGAACATCCCGAAACGTCGGGAGTAACCGCCTTTCCGGGGCGAGAGAAGAAATTTCGATATGTAGCTATCGATTCTCGAAGCCCCCGGGTCACGGGTGGACAGTTCTATCGAGAGCTATTGGCCGGGGCGGGGGCGGGGGCGGAGGCGGGCGTGGGGCCGAGGGAGCCGCGGGTCGCCATTCCGGTCACGTCGCTCCCGCCACCTCTCGAAGATGGCGGTCGCGTAGCGGGCGAAGCTGCGTTCGCAACCGCTCTCTCATAATAAAAAGCGCGGGAGGCGGGGCGGGGCGGGGTGGGAGGGCGGCGCCGGGAGGATTGAACGCGAGGCGAGGGCCAGTCGAAGACAGTGGTAGACATGGGGGGTGTTTGTTGCCGACGGCCAATAGCTCTCGATAGAACTGTCCACCCGTGACCGCGGGGGCTATCGAGAATCGATAGCTACATATCGAGAATTTCTTCTCTCGCCCCGGAAAGGGCGGTTACTCCCGACGTTTCGGGATGTTCTTTCGCCGACACCTCTCGTCCGAGATATTTCCGACCTTCGGTGTTCGACAGGTTAAGGGCCGGCGGAATGTAGCAAGAGACATGGACTTCTAAGGGTTCTTGGGCCTTCGATGCTCTAACGGCGATGAAAGAACACTTTATTATCTGCGAGAAATAAGGAGTCTACTTCATAATTTTCTGTACGAAAGAAGGCACACTTAAGTATTTCATAACATATTTCACCACTCAGCGAGACGTGGTACAAGATTTGAAAGTACGGTGTAAAATAAAGGAATAATAGAAGAAAGCACAGTTTACGTCCACGCAACTATTCTGCGTGCCTTTATATTCTGGTCGCATTTTAAGTTGTATATTAAACAAATTTTTTAATTAGGAGCACAATAAGAAAATATCTTTTCCAATCACATTTTCTCATCGGTACCATTCTCAGATAAATAGATACAACTGTTTTAAAATGACGTAACGCCTGAAGACTTTGCCAAAAAAGTGCCTTTGCCAAAGACATGTTTACAGATTCATGTTATGAGATGTTATGCATTCTTTTAATACAAATCGAAATCTATAAATTACCCAGAAACTCAATGTTATATGTCTGAAAATGCAATTAGTCTCTATTCGAAGTAACTTCATTACAACATGATAATAAAAACTGCAATTTTGTACGTTAATAACTAATTCACACTTAATGTGCTAATCCTTTAATTCTAATGTTATGTGTTCGTTGAAAAGTTAACACGACCACAGCGTGGTGCAGTTTCTACGATGCACTCCTCGTGCAGTGGATAAGTTTTACGGCTCGGCTTCAACATCTTATCGCCATGAGCTAAGGAGCTTTTACGACATTCTCTGAGGGTTTGATAACCTACATTCTCCCGAAAATATATTTGAAAATAACTGGTACCTATATCCAAGTCATATGCTAGAGAAGTAGGGAAAAGATAATAAAACTGACTCGCAGCAAAGACGACATTGCAAGAGACGAAGGTAAAACTCGCATACAATTTTATATGTAACATTTTTTTCATCTGAGGATATAATATTTTACCCTCATGAGCCATAACTTCTATTTTACGGAAATTGTTTTGCATATTATATGGACTCTACGCCGACCGTCTTTTTCCCTCTATATTTCATTTTTCTCGTTTTTAACTCACCATTTATAAAAATTACATCAACTTCCGACGCAAAAGTGCGAATGAGGATTGATGGATTTTTCAAGGACAGTTATTAACGCACATCTTTTTTTGGGAAAACTGCAGTTTACTCCGTGGGCTACGTCAATAACGCGCACACCTCACACCCTAAACCGTTGCAATGCCATTCGTTTTGTCGCGCGAGCGAGATCGCTAACGAATTCAAATAAAATAAATTGAGAATTTTAGTTTATTAGGGTTTCGTGCATGGCTCATTACACGTTTGGGAAATAAAACGGGGAAGCTCAACACAAATGAGCATTTAAAAGTCTTGAGCTTTGATGAGAGAATTGTCACACACTCCCTTGCCGGCGGTATATTATTCCACAATATGCAAAGCGGCCCACGCAGCAGCCCGGGAAACAATGCGTCCCCCCACAGGCAATTTGCCATGTACCTCTACCAGAGTGTCCTAAATCACAGGTCCATTGAGGTCTGTGTATTCCCCCAAGCTCACTCTGGTTAACGCCCGGGGTGGGGGGAGGGGGAGGCCGGGAAAGAGAAGGGTGCCAATGTCGGCGGGAGGGAGGCCGAGGCTAAAGAGGGGGGGATAACGGAGTGTTAGATCTGATTAATTTCAAGCGGATCGTGTCGGAGGGGAAAAATACACGCTGGCACGGGTCGGAAAACAAGGGTAGACGCGCCCGCCGCATGCGCAAGCGGTGCCCGGGCGGCGCGGGCGGCGCGGGCGGCGTGGGTGGCGTGGACGGCGTGGGCGTTGCGGACGAGGCGGGCGGCGCTGGAGGCGTGGGCGCCGCTGACGACGAAAGCGGCGCTGGTGACGTGCCCGGCACGGATGGTGCGGGCGAGGGCGGCGCGGGCCTGCCAGCCCCCCATGTCGCTCCGCGCCGCGCCGTCCGCCTGCTGCCTGCCTCCGGGGACACAGGCGCCCTGCGGCCCGACGACGAATGCTGCCCGCCGAGCGCTGCTTGTCACCCTCCATTACGTCCTACAGGGAACACGTCCTTCGCTGACTATCGCGGGTGTCTTCCTAATGGGCGGAGGCGTCTTTCCCCTTTCGCATTTTCCCGCCCTCGGTCTCCCGTTTTTTTCATTTTTCATTCCTCCGTTAGGCATTTCGTCGCGCTCTCGGACAATTCTCTGACTTTCCCGTCCTTTTTGCATATCTTCACCTCTCCCAATAATGACTTTTTTTATACTTTCTATGTTATATGGAATTTCTCTTTCCTCGCCCCTTTCGTATTCCATCCTCTTCGCCCTTTTTCATTCATCACTCTTTACCCTTTTGCATTGGTGAATTACCCAATACTCTTTTACTGCGGTCTATTTTTATTTTTGTTATCAACCTTCACTTTGCCAAATTCTTTTGTTTGCTTCTGTTCCTGTCATGTGAAAAAATATGGAAAATAAAATATATAATAGAATGAAGTTGCTTGATGTTACATACATGTTCATTGACTTATCTACTTAATTATTCAACTTTAATTAATATTTAATTAATAATATTTAACTTTCCAAAACAATCAATGAAACGAATTGTATTGCCAAGAAGTGCATAGGATTAGAAAGCACTCTCATCAGGGTACTGTTACTCATCAGGCCGTGTTGATCACTTTATTATTTCTTTTCTTTTGTTTTGATTTTTCTCCGTCATTTCCTAGAATCTTCAGGCAACTTCGTTTCTCTCTTACGCTTTCACTCTACCTCTCACTCTTTCACCATCTATCTCTCTCCCTTTATCTGCATTCCCACACTTGATTTTGGCTTCTATATTCTCTCCCCCTTCTCTGACTCTTTGACGTATGCAATTATATATTACTAGCATTTTTTGTTTCTTTGTGTACGTACTTTTTGTTCATCAATTCACTATCTGTTTCTTTTCCTCTTTCCAATTAGTTTGTTTTCGGCAATTTTCTCTTGAATCTCTCTCCGAACTGGTCAGTTGGTTGATCCCTCCATTAAGCCTGTGTCTTTCCGCAGCGCCACTCTCCCCCGCCGACGTTGCTCACCTGCTCGTCGCCCCCAGGCCGGGCAGCCAATCCCCGTGCCCGGGCTCTGCCCCCGTCGCTGCTCGCTGGCGATCCGCTCACCCGAAACGCTGCCCGCCCTGCTGCTGCCAAGCCGCCACCCCCGCGCTCTCGCGCTCGCCTTCGCCCTGCCCCCTGCCTCTCCCTTGTTATCACCGTCACCCTCGCCTATGCCCTCGCCCTCGCCCTCCCCTCCCTCTCGCTCTCACCCTAGCCCGCCACCTCACATCCATAGCCTCCCTCGCCCTCGCCCTCGCCCTCGCCCTCGCCCTCGCCCTCGCCCTCGCCCTCGCCCTCGCCATCGCCATCGCGCCGCCCTTGCCTGTGCCTTCGCCCACCCCCTCGCCCTTCCGCCCGCTGCTGCCCCGGATGAGCGCGCGCCAGTGTTTGGGCCTGGGGCCGACCTGAGGCGCGTGTCCCGCACTGACGGCAGCTCGCTGGCCGCGCGCTGTAGCGGGCTCGCAAACACACGCGCTCCCGCTCCAAAAAGCCAAAGGTGAGCGTTTACAATACACTGACCGCCGCCAAACATAAAGCCAATGAACACCGCGGCGCTTCCATTCGGAACAGTTTTGAAGTTCAATGATAATGGACCTTTCGGGGAACGCAAATGTTACTCTCGATGAGTAAATAACCGCTATAGGTCATGACATTCTATTTTGGCGAGGGAATAAAAGCTTTGTTAGTTCCTTTAATGGTGAAATCAAAACATAATCTTTTTTTTCGGAGATTATTTTAGAAGATCAACAGAGTTCTTTAAAGAAGTTCTACACCTGATGAAAACTGACACAAATGGATTAGGTGAGATGATGCGAAAAGGAACAAGTGTTATAAATATTGAAAGATTGTCCGCTGCGGAAAAAATCATGACGAGCTTAACAAATGCATAATAATATAATTGCTTAATGACAAGTTGGTTTCTAAATTACCATACGAAGTTGTGTGTAGTCCAGTATTAAAATAGATTCCTTCATAAGCTGCAAGATTTTACATTTGAACTCCTTTGACGTAAAGGGCACACTGTTCACAATATTTACAGAATCGACTGTAATTCGAGTTTCCCTCTCCAACGGAAACCCAACGCCGAACATTGCATTTTCAATTGACCCGACAGCCCCTTGAAGTCAATACCTTTTGACACCGATGCTCTACTTCCCCAAAAGGAAACGTCTCTTTCTAGTGAAAATTAAAGCTGTTTTATATCGCGAAGAAACATCCAATTAGTCTAATAAGCTTCCATCCATTCTGCACGCGGCAAAAGATATTTGCAAGAAAAAACGATTTTTCCAACCAGGCGCTACACAGAGAGACTCGCCTGAATACCATTCGGCCTATTATCTCCGCGCTTTCTAAAGCGGTTTTGCAGGCGAGCATTAAGGTGGATTTGTCCGACGGGGCTGAGGAGAGTTGAGAGGAGTTGAGGGGCGCCGGGAGGGTGGGAGGAGGAGATGCTTGGAGGCTCTTGGAGCGAACTCTTGTGCGTGCACGAGGCGCGAAGCAACAGCTCCATTTTTCTTTCCTTCGCCGTGCGCTAAGTGCTAAAGGACACTCGGGCTTCGAGTGGTCGTCCAAACGACTCTTGCAGCGCACCCGCGGTTCCGGGGGCAGGGACAACGACAATGCACAGGCGCCGGGAAGGAAGGGCTGCGAGGGTGGGCGAGGGGTGAGGCGAAGTTGCGCGGAAATGGCTGCCGCCAGGGTGACCAACTGCGACGCCATTCGCCGAAGATGGCGAAAGGGAGCGGCTGTTTTTCTCTTGAATGTGCGTCTGCGGGGACAACTCGGAACGCTGTGAACTCGATGTACAGCCCAATGTTTTTCATCCGGACCCGGATCGCAATGCCGCCGCAAAGTAAGCTTTCGTCTATCGCTTTTTTATCTTTTAGTCTGTGGCTTTGAACCGCGATCACATAAGGATATACGAGATATTCAAAAACGTTAGAAGCATATTTGCACGTGTCTGTTTTTTCACCAGTCATTTACTCCCCGTCAGTCATGTTTCAATTATTTTTCCACTAATCAATCTCGTCTTATCACTGTCATTTCCTGGAATATACGAGAGTAAACTTAGATTTCACAAAATTACATATAATGGTTTTCTGACTGTGGAACGCGCTGACTGTGGAGCCCCAATGACGCCTAGATCTATTGAGATGAATGGAATAGTGGGATTGGAAATAATCTAATTCGGATAGCCGATTATTTGGTTAGGCCTTAAAAAAAGAATTACAAAATTTCCTATCAATCTGATTATTTAATAAATATTTTCACTGTTTTCTCCAAATAGTGTCCAAAACTCAGCTATAAAAACCTGTAAATGTGGTAACAACTTAGGTAAGAACACCAATAGTCAACATTTTAAGGGGAAAACGCAATTATTTTAATTCTTAGAATATACTTTCAAATAACAAAGCATTTTAATAATTATTTTCTGACCCCCAAATAGCCCAACTTTATGATAAGTGTGTATTACTGGTTAAACAGCAAATATACGATCTTTACTTCCCCTTTTCGCAAGGCGTACAAAGGATTTTACCGCCCTGAAATATCCACGTCTTCGGTTGGGTTTGAACCCACCAACTTGGGTACAACAGTCCGATACGCTAACCATTATACCATCAAAACGGAGCCGTTATGCACAAAGAAGCGGGCTGCAGACTGCGAGCGGATATTTACTTCCTCTTCCTTGTCTTGTCTTATGCACTCATACACTCATACGCCCTATGCCACAACACATGTCGGGAGTCCAGTCGCGAGTGTACAGTATGTCCATGCTGGAGCGGTGCCCCGCTGACGAAGATACCTGGAGGGAGAAATCTCGGCGCCGGATCTCACATTCTTGCGTGGGAAGGAAGGAATATAACATGCGCTAGACTTACGGGACTAATGATCCAAGCGATTGATTGTCCTTGAACACGAAATAATCAATTCAAGAAATGACACATGATCGTGATATCTTCACCTTCCAAAGCATTGATCTTTCTTCTTGATCGTCTTGTATATACTGCAAATGCCCACGGTCAGAAGACTTCTCACATGCAGAGATTTCCCGATGGCCCTGGCAGGTGCGGTGCAACCGCTCTCAAGGATAATTGAGGGGGACCCACCAAGCCGACATGTTGGATACCACGAACGGATCTCGTCATCCAGTGCGGGAGAAATACAGCCCTCTCCTGAGATAAATCATTCGGTACACTAAATAGCCACAGCAGTTGACGGGCCCGCAGACATCAATTATTCAATCAATCGATGGTTAAAGTGACATGTCATTCCAATAAAAAAAGTGCAGATAATCACAGAAATTATTATGTGTAAATTGAACATAATTATTTCCACTCGAATACAATTCAATTGCTAAATTGACTTCCAAAGTGATTTTTTAGTATTTTAATATTAATATGTACAAATTTAGTGTAAATCTTTCAAACATTATTTGTGAAAATAACATTATTTATTTATTTAATTTTTGTCAAAGAACAGTAAAAACTGAGTAGCGCATTTCGAAGAAGTGCAAACTGTGCACGTTTTCTTGACCTCCAGAACGTCTTTCAGACAATTACATATGACATAAAACCTTCTGCTTAAAATCAATCATAAAAAAGAGTGAATTCAAGCGTGACAGGTTAACTACCAAAATTATTATTATTATGAATTGTTTACAGTTTTTGAGAACGAAGGAAAAATTCTTATATAAAATAGCGTTATACCTGTTTACCTAATACACCTAAGTTACATGTATCAATTTGGAAATATTTTTCAACAAGACATGCATTTGGAACGATTATATTTCTTGTTCCTCGCAAGCCATGTTTGCTCTGGGACAAGATTAGCTTCCCATTTATCTGTGCATCAAATTATCACCAAGAACTGCCAAATAAATGTTGCTGCGAGCGCAAAAAAGTCTAGCATTAGGAGAATCATAGTTAAGAAAATTTATGGAAGTACAATAGAAAGTAGTATTATGAGGAAATATCTGAAACTGTCTATATTATTAATTTCCAATGCACGTAGAAATTGAAAGAAAACTGAGCAGGTTCATGAGAAAACACATTTTCATTTGTAATGTTTTTTTTTAATTTGTCTATGAAACTGTGTCTTCTAAACTGAAATCTGTAAATGTGAATTGGTGTATTTTTTTCTCAATAAAGGCTGATAGTCTCTAGCAAAGTATTGTGACCGCGAAGTAATACAAATGGAAAGGAGACATTTTGAATCAAAACCAGCATGTCAAATCTAAATGAATATGTTGTGACGGGTTAAAATGAAACATTTTCAAATTAATTAGGTAATTTTTTCGAAATTTATTGTCAGAAAAGATATTTATACTGAATGTTCTTATACATATGCATTTATTGTGGGCATTTCAGGAGAAAAATACATAAAATGGACATTCTCAAGGTGTACATTCTCGTAGTGTAGAAGTTTTTCCCATTTATCCCAATAGAGTTCTGATGTATTGCTTCCAGTAATGAACCTTCTCAACTATGCAGCCTTCAGACATGAGAGGTTCCTACGGTTTCGTTAGTTATCCAGAAACATGGAATACGAAAAATGGAACACTCAATTTTGACTGAATAATGCAAATACTTAATTGTATTATTCCATCTATCCCCATAGATCGCGTACTGAAACAATTACAAATCTCAATGCCGCACTGCTTACGACACGTGACGTCACGCAAGAGCAAGGAGACCACGCTCGATTTAATACTGGTAGTTGCTCTTCACGTGTTGAGTTTTGGAACAGCAATATTTTGATATTCTAGGTAATCAAAGAACTGTGGTACTATGAATGCGTGTGTATGTTATTGCAGTATTCCAGGAAACTTTGTTAAAACATTTAATGTTTTGCAATGTTGCACGAGAGTGTTTTATTTGTTATTCTTGAGCAGTGTGCGACGTATTTTTGGAAAACCATTTTGCGAGTTTTTATACAGTATTTTTCCTGCTGCAGATCACTAGTAATTGAGATTTACAAATTGTAATTTTAAATTAAATATTTTGTATATTTAACGTTTGATTAACGTCTGATTAAACTTATATTTAACATTAATCTCCGTTAGTACACCTAATTAAGTCTTTATAAGCATAAAATAATTTGATAATTTCTTCATAGTATCGTAACAATTTTCAATTCCAGTTTTCAATGCTCAATGGTTCGACTTACATTTTCGGTTCACAAATATTTATCTTTACGTCTACAAAAGTAAAAATCCCTGCAACTTCCGAGAAAAGGATAAGAAAAATCAATTTGGAGATGTGCCAAGAACTAGGAAATGCATGAATAAAAGGATATTCCGAGAAATGCGTAAACGAGCAGAGGAAAGGAAGGACTAAAATAGCTTTCGCTAATCACGGCCATTTTTCTGCGTCGCTAGCACAATCTGCTATTTCTTTTTTTCATAATACCTCTCCAGAGCAATGCCCGCCAGTACTAGAGATGCCTTTTTGCCCCATTCATTTGTTCTTTTAGTTCTGAATAATGCATTCGAGGTAAGGAAGCAACCTATTTTGAATAAAGAAAGGCATTTAAGAAACGTTCCTAAGACTTCTTTGGGTGAATAACAATTACACAGTAAATGGGCTATATTTAATTTCTCAGAAAGCATTTCTGTTCCTCGAATGAAAATAATTGCACTACACAATTTGTTTCTATTGTAAGTGCAGAGAAATCAACCATATTTGCTGAAAAAACATTTCCAATGATAAATATTTTACCTTCTGCGAAGTAATTTGAAATTAATATTTTCAAATTTTAGTCACACAAGTACTAATATTTTGTTGTGTTTTAAAATTACTATAAAAAACTTTCAAATCATGAAAAAATTAACATACTGATTCGATATATCGTTAAGACCTCATTGATCATACATTTTAAACACTTAAAATATAATAATTACTCTTCCCCAAAATTACTCTACATACAAATTTATGTTAGAAAGATTTGCTATGGAGATTGCTATTTAAGTATAGTTTTTATACTAAGTATTGCCTGAAGGAGTATCAAAATGACAGCAAACTTGTTCGAGAATCGTGAAGAATCAGGACACACATTGTATTTGAAATTGATAATGACATATGTGAAGCAATGCATTTTAAAGGCCTTTACATGTGTAATTTCGTTTAAAGTTAATTGTTTTCGAATAAGTTTTTAAAGCGTTTCAAATCATAATAAAATATTCTCTCATATTTATTTTCAATAGATTCCAATGCGATTTTATACAAATGTATACAGAAAGCACAAGGAATGCACAATAAGATTTTCTTTTATGCATTTCCCAATATATATATAAAGCGCTGAAAATATTTTTCCACGTCGTTGTTCACTTTCCGAATCATATTTTACCGCTTCCCGCCGGGAACTACATGATAGGCATCTTCGCGATTCTTGGGAGAGGGAGAGAGAGGGAGAGAGGAGGGAGAAAGGGGGAGGGGCCTCGTGAAAAAGTCGTAAATTCCTTTTCCCTCTCCGACGACAACGAAGATAGGCACGGTCCAACAATTTTTTAGTAATATTCAGACAAGCAATTTCGTCCAAACGCATTCAACGGCGCGTGAGATGAAGCAGGAGCAGCGAGGAGGCGAAAACCCGACTTCACGGCTCTCGGAGAGATGTGGGAGGAGTAAAGGCAATAAGTCGCGGAAGTACTTTCTAATCCACGCGCACTAATCACCCGCAGAAGACCAACACACAAATTGATGCTATCTTAGTATTCCTGGATGAGTGGTTATCTGAAAAATCAAAGTAAAATTTTGCGTTATAGCCATAATTATGCTAACGTTCTTCCGCGGTATAAAGGTTTTTAAAGAAGAGTCCCGTGATATCATTCAGTATTGGCGTACTCAGTTGCGTGCACTTGTCACTTCGAGCGCGGGAGACACAGCATATTACGGGCGGCACCTTGTTCACAGGATGTTAGTTCGCCACACCCACCAAGAAGCGTAAACGTTTTTCAATGGTGTACATAAGGGATCAACCGCGTAGTCACAGAACTAACGTCTTTCGTCAAAAAAGAGATTAAGGTCCTGATGGGGATGAGTGACCATTTCTTCCTGAATGACAAAGAGGAATCCCATTGGGTATTAATCTCACGTCAAAACACTTTTCTCATATAAGCTAAAAGATGAGCACAAGAGACCGGAGGGTATTGCGCATTAAATGTGAATATTAAAGTACACTAGTGGATCCCGCAATTCTTCGCTATTGCACTTGTACTTCACACGCTACTGATCACGTGATTTCCATTCACGTTTTACTCTACGTTCTGCAAGCATTTAAATATATGAAAGGTTTTCTTGCGAAAATGGTTTTTTTCTGTCATAGGTTGAATATGGTTGTCAAGTATCCTATTGCTAAAACGTTCTTTCTCAAGTTTTGATCTGCATTCGCTATGACATTGTCATGGAAAAATTGTATTTATTTGTCCGAGATAACGTTTAGGTAATATTGTAATTCCGGTCTATATATCACAATCGCAGGGGCAGAATAACCACCGAAGACACGCTTAATACGTGAAGGTGCTGCGGGTTGCGTCAAGCTTCTGTACAGAGGCGCTTGAGTCAGCATAAACGTATAATGTTGTCATCAACGCGCGTATATGTGCGAAAGATACATACACATTTACAGTGTTTTGTTTATATTCATCTCCCAAACGTAAGCAATAGGTTGACAGAGTTTTATCGCAATTCCATAAACGGCTGCGTAGCAAAAACAAACAAACAAAGATTGTTTTTTATATATTGATTTGGGTGTATTTAGAAGTGCCTGTGAGTATACGGATATGCTCATTTATAAAATAAACCTTTCCTGTAACTGCAATCATTTATATACAATTGGCAGACTCAAGTCCTCTCTAGGTATTTTCCTTACGTTAGTTGTAAGAGATAAAATCGTTTCGATAAGCGATAAGAAGCAAAACCTGTAGTAAATTTTCTGAAGCAAATATTTTCTATTATAGGAAATACTATATTTCTTGCTAAGAAATGCTAAAAAACTGGTTGCTACATTTATTCAGAATTGAATTTAGTATAGTAAAAGTGTGGTTCATGGATCTCCCTTACAGTCATTAGTAATGTGCATGGAAAGAAAATGACTGAAATTCAGTCTGGCGTACTCATCATTTCAGAAAATATATGCGCATTATGACGAAGTTTGAAGATGAGTTAATATCAATGAACTGAATGCAAAATGGGTATGCAAAGACGGCCAATATGATCGTGGTGAAAGCGTTGCATGATCATAGAGCATATTGGATCGATTTTGAGTGTACGTGATTTCGCCAAGTCCAAAATGTGTAAACGGCCTCGGATAAATATAGACGTTTCGTCAGATTGTGTAGAAGAGATACACCAGAATACCCTGATTATGCAAATATACTAATGTCCCTTGGCTGCAATGAATTCACGACTGACCTAACGCTGTATTCGTGAACGCACGAAGCCTGGGGAAATCACGGCACGCAGGACCCAAACCGCTAGATCAACGCTGAACGGATGCCACTGCTCTCACGCCAGTTCCACACTCCTTGCGTTTATGTCACATCTACTATATAAAGAATTGGGGAGGAGAAATAGCGGAAAAGACGGAATCGATAAAAGTTGACACCTTATAAGAAGCATGATCTCTTTTTTATTCTCTGCAACTGTTTTTCCTCGCTATATGCAACAGTAATACCCGTCGAATAGCCGAGATATATCGCTTTCAGTCCCCTCACTTCCAAGCCGTTACAGACGTTTTAGAAAATCGCAGGGTATGCTGTACCATAAAATATGTGTTGGTAAACCGGTGATTCCTTCACGTCTCTGATCCGCCCCCATTCATCCTCCCCAGCCAGCAGGCGGCGCGGCGGGCGGCGACCTGCCCTGTGGTCGGGTATTAGCGGCTTAAACCGACACGCGCCCCCTGCGACTTCCCCTCGCGGCGAGCAGGGCGCCAAATAACAAGCAGCGGACCAGGCGCCGCGGTGCGGTCGAGACGGGGGCCGCGGCGGCCGGCCGAGGAGCCTCGGCCGAAGGGGCGCCGGGGGCGGGAACTCGGATCAATTAGGGTCAAGTGCCTGGTCAGCAGCCTGGGGAAGCGGGTGAAGGCGGTGAGGTGTTAAGTGGCAAAAATTAACTGCCTTCGAGCCGCCCGGGGCCGCTAGCTGCACGCCGCACGCCGTCCCTCCGCGCGCCCCCCCCCCCCTCCGCCGCCTTCACCTCCGCCTTCGCTTTTCGTGCCGCCCGCTGCCGACTCCAGCGCGTTGAAGAGCCTAGGCCTTGCCACGGCCGGAGTCGGCGTAGCATTGGACTGTCCGGGAGGCGCCGCGTCGTAGGCACAGGCGACGTTTCGGCAGCCATTCAGCGAAGTTCCTCAGGGCGAAGTACCTTCTCAGGGCGAAATGCTCTGTGGTAGGTAATTGTGCCCTGGGGTAGGATATTTTGCCCTCGGGTAGGTTATGTCGCCCTGGGGTAGGTTATGTCGCCCTGGGGTAGGTTATGTCGCCCTGGGGTAGGTTATGTCGCCCTGGGATAGATTATGACACCCTGGGACAGGTTATGTCGCTCTGGTGTAGGTTATGTTGCGCCGAGGAAGGTAATTTTGCCCTGAGGAAGGTTGGAGAATGGTGGACAAAACATTGGCACCTGTGCCTAGGACGCAACGTCTCCGGAACTCCAAAGTAGCTACTGCCTTCCGGCGCGCTCTTCTCCGGCCATGCACTGACAGCGTTGCCTCGGGACCGTGTTCTTGTGCCTGGATCACCTGCTGGCTTGCACCATTCGCAACGGGAGTTGCAGTTCCCAGAATGGCCACACGGTTCACACCACGCACTGTTCTAACTCACGGTTTTAGAAACACCTTTCTGGTAGTAAACTAAATCGGATAGATCGTAGGTGTCGTTTTTTCTGAAGTTTGTGAACAAATGAATAATTTCTCCTTAAGATATACCATATTTTAGGCAGATTAAATAGTGGGTTTTAATATAGTGTAATTGTATGTACGTATGTATGTATGTATTATTTACGTATGTACGTACTTGGCGCAACAGCCCGTGAACGGGCTCAGACCTACTGGCGACAACCCTGCCTCAGGGCCATGGGTTAAGGAAGTACGTGTGGTTAGCACATAGACATCCCCACGCCATATTTAGGTCTTCTCAACCTGAGAAGTGAATTTTCTCATCGTCACACAACAACTTACACTGGGACATTGCAAGGAAAGCGGGCACTATAGCCTTGGCTCGATCGGAAATCGAACCCGCCGCCGCTTAGTGGAAAGCACGCACGCTGACCAAGAGCTAGCCACAAGCTAATATAGTGTAATATTGTTCATAATTCACTTTTCAGCTTCAAAAATGTGTACTACACGAGCAATAGGTTTGGAGTTGTCACTAAAGTATTAGAAAGAGGATTCTTTCAGCTCAAGGGAATTGTCGCATCATTTATAAGTTTTTAATTATATGGATATTGAGGAGTCTATGGTGTAGACTGTGTTGAAATGATCAACCGCAAAATTTTCTAGAAATATTGCTAATATCATGAAATCGCCAATTGACATATTTTAATGAAGATATCCTTTTCTGAATTCATAAATTCAATTCAATAACATATTTACTCCAATTTTACACCGAAATTATTCGGATCCCTGTCACGGTTTCTACACGCTACTTTTGCGCATACAGTCATGAAACGCTAAAAGGGAGTACAAAATAAATCTATAGAATGTTTGTACAAACAAAGAGTACTTTGAAGTTTTATTTGAGTTCCCAGAGCTGAAAGTGAATTCGTATTCGTGTAAAGGTAGAAAGCATGTGCTGACTCCAACATCTAAACCAAGGTTTGCCTGCTCAATCCCATTACTTGCATTGTTTGCAACAAAGCTGTTAGGTGCCGTAAAACTCTTATTGACTTTACATCACATGTTTTAGCGAGCGTCGTGTCAACCCGTTGGAGTAACTTTAAGATGCGCTCCCTCATATGTTAGTGTTCCATTTTAGAGGAATTGAAGTCCGTTAGAGAATAGTGTTATTTCTGTCTCTATTTTTAATCGTTTAATTCTTATTTCCCTTGTTAGTTTCCCTTTACAGTGACTGTTTGATGTGTAGATGTAAATATTTGTTGCTTTTTGGCTTGAGCATTTATTTACATATCACACGGAGCATTACTATCGTTAAACACAAGTATAATAGAAATAAACCCGACAATTTTACTCAAATTGCTATGTTTTTACGTCTAACAATTTGGGTTCAAAGCTGTATCGACGCAAAACTAGAAATAAATACAAGAATATTACATAATATAAAATTAGTGCATGATGATCGTATCGTTTCATGTTATACCAAAGCTGTATTAAGAGCTGTATCATTTCATGTTATACCAAAAATTATGTTAAACAAACCGTATTATTTGATAGTTTATAAAGTGAACTTTCTTATAATGAGTCCTTAAACACATTTGTAAATTTGTTAACTTCCCCATACAACCGATTAGATAGATAATTATTCCATATTCCTATTGTTTATTCAAATTGTGTCACGCAGTTACAGCGTAGAGGCGTGGATAGCCTACTCTCCTCTTATTACAAAAATTTGCATATTTGAAACGCCGATTAGCGGTGTTCGATCGCTCCGTTGACCAGCCTGACAAAATAAATCACTCCAAAGCGCTTTATAATTACTCGTGAAATATTGCATATAAAGTATTCGCAGTCCGGATAGGAAATTACAACACTTTTTCGCTTCAAAGTGACACTAATTTTCGTTAATAAATCTCAATTTAATTTTGATGATGTATATATCTGTTTGTCCCGACAAGCTTTTTAATGGCTCTAAACCTCAAACAAATTTAATTTTTATTCATAGCATTTGCTTACATATTACTTATTTTGGAGAAGACTTTGAAGAGAGATAGTGTTCACTTTGCCATTAATACCTTCAGGGATAATATAAAACGGGAACATTTTAAGAAAGGGAAGTATAAAACTATAATTATAATCGTAAGCTCCCAGCATACAATACGATAGTGTAACATGCAATAGTACAATATGATAACCTTAGCCCTATAGAAAATGCTTTGATTTTATTTCCTTCACAAAATTGTCACCGTAGTATATAATTCGGGACTATATTTTCTAAGAAGACTATTTTTTCTAATATACGTGACCATCATTGGAGCTTACTGAAATAAGAACATAAATACTAGAAAATTTAAAGCTTCTTTTTATTTTTACGTATAACTCCAAATATATAATATATAAAATAAGAAAATATGATAAATGTCGGGATACCAAGACAGTACAAAAGCATTTCCACCCTTACTTCCTGGTCTTCCCAAATCAGAACAGGTACCTGCCCCTCCACCCTAGATGTTCTTCACACCATTTGCAGAGAGGCTCTCCACCATCAGATATCGAATTTCAGTCGCCGGACGAACATTAGGGAAGCTCAAGAAGCACTGTGGGTGACTTGTGGATCGATGAGCGGGCGAGGGGGTGGAGCAATGCAGCGCGGTGCGTCTCCCGCCTCTCATCCACCACCGTCTCCTCAGTCCTTC
>BOPP01000169.1:517156-545911 GCA_017312745.1 Gryllus bimaculatus
GGCGGGGTAGTCAAACGCGGCGGCGCCGCTTCTCGAAACCTCTCCGCGGTCCCCCAAGCCAAGAGGAGCTTCGCCACGAGCAGCCTACGCCGCTCTCCTCTCTCTTCGCCACACGCGCCTCTCCGCCCCGCCCACGCCCCCCAGCGCGCCCGCTCGCGGCGCCACCCGGCCTAATCCGCTGTCCGCCCCGCAGACGTGACGTGCGTTTGCTCGCGCCGCCGGCGCTAGGGCGCTCTAGCGTGGGCGGAAGGGCATCCTTCACGCAGATCCCTTCGTACATTACGCTCGCACCGTCTGTCATTGTCCATTTGGGCTGTCCTCTTCACTTTAACTTCCTGTTATCTTTGCGGGGAGACATTCCTGCCGGCCGACGTACCAACCGCACTGTCAGTTCGAATCCAGAAAAAAACGTGGGTGTATTCGTGTGATTGGCAGTAAGAGGAAATAGAAAATTCCATCAAACCCCTAAATATCATCCAAGACATTGATAATTACAGGAGTAAGCCATTGTATTATTGTCCTCCTAATTAATAAGTTCTTATAACATGAGCTACTATAGATGAAATATTACTATTCCTAGCGCTGACGATTTGTGTCATTTACTTAACACGTCGTGAGCAAAACACGGTTTCTCTTGTTGTTGTTTTTCGTGAGCCAAGCAGCTATTTGTTTTCATTGCAAATAATAGTGTGCGAGACTTCGTGATATGTGTGCGAAAGATGTTTCGCACACGACATGTTAAACAATAATACTTACAACCCGTGCGCGAAGTAACACGCAACCAGTTGTCTTCGTCGTATACGCTGGGACGACAAAATTGATTCGTGCGCGAATCTCCTGTTTCGCGGACTAGCTAAGTAACTTGTTTATATTTCGTATATTGATTATTTCCTAACTCACATATGTTTTTATATTGTTTCAATGTTAATCATTCTGCAATTGGGATTTACAAAGGTTTGTTGGCTTCTTCTTTAATAAAATAGCGAGGGGAAATTCACTGAGCAGGGCAAATAAATCCTGGAAGGGGTTTAAAATACTAATTTCGTTAGATGTTTATAATAAAAACCTGTAAAGCAATTTAAAAAGAATTCAATCTGGTATCAATTTTCTCTTTCTCACCATTACGTACATACATAGTAAAGATTGTACTTCTGTGGCAAAATTGGGAATTTTTTCGGTAGAAAAACAATTATATTACTATCAAACAGTTATATTAGTATCAACCTTACTATCAAAAATGTGGATAAATGATGTTTCTTCATGTAGAAAATTACTTCGTCTAATACGTGTAGTCAGATTTCACGCTTTTTGTGTTGTTGATACCAAAAAAAGTGGATGACCATTTTTATAAATTGCCTTTACTTCAAGCACAAGTTAGGAAAAAACAACTAGTTTTTTTAAAAAAAATACAGGATTTTATTAAAAGATCTAATGTGTTTTGAACAGATTTTATAAAGGGAGAAAAATCTGTTATCAAAATTTTAATGGATTCGTACTAAACGTTCTGTTCGAGGAACAAAATTGATCTTTGTGTACACTATATACACTAATTTTACCACATACAGGAACGAGATCTATCCACTTTTCGTTTCCTAAGCCCCACAATTTTTTTCTGTCGAAGTCTCATCGATTACTACCACAGCAGAGTATTACTTTCTCTTTACTACATAAGTACTTTACTAGTAAAAATTATTTGCAAAGACAAATTGGCTACAGAGTTTGACCAGTGTCCCCTCTCGTTCCGTACGCGAAGGAATCGGCTTACTGCCGCGAGAATATGGAGAACTATTATTTGAAAAACTATATTTCCCATTGAGCTGTAGGACTGAGAAGAAAGTTGAGAAGAAAACGTTCACAGATCGTAAAGGTAAATAAGAAGTGAAACAATGGACCATCTCAACATTTGATCAATGGATAATCGGAAACTGGCCAAATAGTGTACTGGTCAAGATTTTACAGGTCAGGAAGTTTTCAACAATTGTAAACCATTAAAAATTAACTGTCTCCGTTTCTAAGGTTTGCTACCGAGATATCAAGATTATTCAGATCAAGAATATTACACAGATATCAAACTGCCTAAATATTTCAAGACAGGAAATAAAAACTATGGGCCAAATGGCCATACAAATAAATACTTTAATTAAAAAAATGTTTGATGATAAATTTTCTCGTGTCTACATTTCAAAAAGATAAACGATCTCCCACCTCCCAAAACAAACGTGGCAGTAGCAAAAAATGGAGAGCGCGCACGACACGCCGCTCGCTGTTTTGTTGAGCGCGCAGCAAAGTCGTATTTACCTACAAGCAAAAATAATCAATTGCTTAGGGGCCCCCCATCCACGAAGGATCCCGTGCCATGAAAAAAAGGATAAAATATTCAAATCCATGTCTTAAATCTGTTCGTATATGTTAAAAAATTATGTATAACGTAGTCCACCATATTAAAAAGTTTGTATTATTTTTTTCAATATTTCATATATATATTCATTTAGTTGTTTTTTCTGGAGAGGGCCGCAACTCTATTTTGTACTTCGAGGCCCCGAGGACCCAAATCCAGGCGTGGCCTGCCGCACTATTCCGAGGGGCGAGTCGGCAGGCGACGAGCCACGAAGCAGGTGGAAGCGCGCGCCGTTATCAGCAGCCACTTAGAGCCTGAGCCCTAGGCGAACAATCCCGTCCCCCGGCCGTGACCGCCCGCTCGCGTAGATCAGCGCTGCCAGCCGCAGCACGTAGGGGCTCTAGGGCGGGCTTGCCGCGCGGAGCGCCGGGCGCGTGCTTGTCTGGCGTGCCACGACCTCGCAGTCTACGTGTCTAGAACGCGCTGGCGCCGAAGCAGCCGACGTACAGCAAGTTTTAAATTAATTCATCAGTGTTTCCCAGCGTGTTAGCTACTAAGGTAATTATTCCTGTAAGTGTAGTGCATTTTTATGACGGAAGGTAGCTGTAATCTCCTCCCGCTAGATGGCGAGAACCGATCTAACCTACATGTCAGCTAAAGGGGTATCTCCCACCAGCGGGACACCGCCCCAACCGGGACAAGCTCTAAGCTCCCGACTGGTCTCCCGTCATGTGTGATAGTGTAGTGCATTGATGTGTAAGAGTGTAAGTAAGGGGAGACGATAGGACTCTGAAGGGAAGGAAAAATAGCGTGCGGCCCGAAGGCCGTTTGTATGGGCGTACCCATGGGCGGGCTTCGACAACTGGAGCTGACCCTGTCAGAAGTCGGGATCTCGTCGGAAGCACTACTATGACATCGAGTGGTGCCATGAGCCACCTCCGTCGGTTATAATATTAAATCATGAGGTCGATGGGCAATGTTTAATATGCCAGAGACATTTCATGATTAAAGAAAAATGTATTCAACGTAACTACCAAATTTTTCATATTAATATCTAATACTCGATTTTGATCTAAGTAAGATCCATCTCTAAAACTATGAACAAAACATATAGTAACTCTATAAGCCACACTTACATCAAAACCGAGATACTTTCATTAACATATACGCGTAGCGGGAGTCTCCTTATGAGCGATGTGACTTACTTTGTTACTATCCCAATCCCTTCACAAACGCACGCACACATTACTTTCATTATTATAAATCACCAACAATTACCCCCTTATTCACACAAGAGGCTTGATGAGTCATGTATCCCTTAACTGATGTCGCAACCGCACGCGAAGCAACCGGGCGGGCTGTATTGTGTGACATCCCAAGCGTCGACAGACGCTCTGGCCGTTGCAAACCGAGCGTGCTACAAGCGTTCGACGTTCGCTGTTCGCGGTTCGGTTTGAGAAGAGCCGTCGGTTCTCGGTACATCAAAGAGCGCGTCAAGCAATCACGGAGAGAACGCGAACACTGTATACTCTTCTCCGAACCTCCGCTGCCGCAGCGCTCGATTTGATTTTGGCAGAACATCCAACTACTCCGGACCGGCTGAAATAGTTCAGGGGAACAACGGTTGTCCTGAGCTGCCTACAGAAGGAAAGGACCGATAA
Organism: Gryllus bimaculatus; assembly: GCA_017312745.1. Lineage (NCBI taxonomy): Eukaryota > Metazoa > Arthropoda > Insecta > Orthoptera > Gryllidae > Gryllus > Gryllus bimaculatus. The sequence continues at coordinate 521,156 of BOPP01000169.1, forward strand.
TCCTGAGATGAGTTTTCATTCAACGTGAAGAAACTGGTTAATTGATGGAAATTGAAAATGCGAATTCCTTTACAGATTTAAATAAATATACATAACCCATTTTCTATGCAGTCCACTTTTTAGTAAGTAAAATTATTACTATTTACATTTACGCATCATTACAGTATGAATTCTTACAATTAATGTTTATTTACATTGAACTTAATTTCAAATTGTCGGCTGCAGGAAGAAAACGGAATGATTTTATTGGACTATCACACACGTAATCTGTTGCAGGTTTTATTAAAATTCATTTCGTGAAACAACTGTTATCAAGTGTATGTAGCCCCAAAAACGAGAAACCAATTAATAAAGAAGAATTGACGGGTCACCAGGGGAACGTAGTCTCCAGTGTCCGTAACTACCACTACCGGCACCTCTGTGATAACTTCCGGGGAAGGCCCTTCCTCTTTGGTCGCAGCGAGCTGCCGGCGAGCGCGGTTTAGCCGGGCTTGCACTACACGAACAAGCGCTCGCGGAACCTGCTCGCGCCTTACGCTCTAGTGTGGAGGCACGTAACAACATCATTCCATGAGGGACCTAATGGAATATCTTCAGTTCCTAGAAGCCATTTGGGCATAATGTACTGTTTGCATACTGCTGTAGATTGCGAGATAAATTTAACACTTTATATCGCGTGAGGGTTGAAAGATGGAAACACAGAAATAGCAACGATTCATAGTCTACGTTTCCTGGTAGTTGGAATACCGTAGAAATGTGGTTGCGATACTTTGATGTAGTGCCTTACAAATGGTTGAAAATGTGAGATAAAATAGTAATTAATGAAAGCAGAGGTAAAGCATTTTGAGACTCCAAGCAAGATGAAATCAAAATTCTACTCGGAAACTTATCAAACCCGTTTCATCAACAACTTCTCTTGATGTAATGGGGTTATGAATACCGGTTCCTGGAAGAGGAAGCCGTTTTATTCCATATATCTTTGACCATATTTCCTTTGAACTCTCATCCCCCCTTAGCATATTTTTCTTTTAGTCACACCATAAACGAGCCTGAAACATTTCCTCCGCCTTTTTTTCCGGCTCCGTGTATTCAGTTCCTCTATCACCCGCCATGTCGTTTTCCGTGAACCCGCCGGCAATATTCTCTGAATGAAGCGCGTCCGCTTTCCGGTCTTCCGCGCGCTGGGGTGGCGCCAGGAAGCCAACTGTCACCTCCGCCGCGTCCGCGCTCCCCGCTCCAGCCCACCCCCTCGCCCGCCCCCGCCACCACCCCCTCGCCATGTTGGCGCGCGCTAATCCCCTGCCACGCGCGCCCCCCGCCCCCCGGCGCGCGCGCGTCTGCTGCTGCGTGATGGATCGCCGCCTCTTGCTCTGGCTTCAGCGGGAGCGTTCATGAATCATCACGCGCGCATGCCTCTGGTCGGACAAATAGTTCGCGTGTTACGCGTTACTGCGCGCTCTGGTCTTGTGAAATTCTCTTTTTGAAGACTTGTTTCATCTTTGCGTTTTTAAGGATGTTCTCGTATGCATTCGGTTTTCACGGCGGTAATTTGAAACTTATCAAAAGTAATTTCTCTGGTTTGATACTTATCGAACGTTTCACGCCGCGGGTGAAATTCATTTACACTATTTCACGAATAAAAGCCCTAAATTGATTAAATAGCATGAATGTAATCATAAAAAATAGAGAAAAATGTCCCTTGATGGGATGATTCAGACTCTATATTGATTACTGCAGTTTCCGTCTCGGAAGGAATATTTATTTATTTTCCAAAACAATTGAACGTCATCTGCGGTAAGACGATAGTGAAGAGTATGTGAACGTTTTTATTTTAGGCGCCCGTGATTGATTTATAACCATCTTATTATAAAATGCTATTGACCGGATTGAAACTGATAATCGAAGAATAAAATGGTCCTCTATTTTTTTTAAAAAAATATCGATTTCGTTTGCCTGCACCGACCGAGTTTAGCTAAATGTCAGCATTGCCTCGGTCTCTGCAATGACACAAAGCGGGAGGTTCTAGGTTCGAGACTCGATGGTTGCGAATTTTCGAAACTAGTGAGATCGCTCGGTCCAATTGGGCTTCTGTCTGGAGGAAAATTGTAGCGGTCGGCAGCTCTGATCCGAAGTTTACGGTGGTTTCTTTGATCAATGCAAGGTGAATGTCTGATCAATACCGTAAGAAAGGTATCACGGACCGCATGTGATCTTCCCTTCTTCCCCTTGTTCTCTCTTCTTCCCTTATACATACTCATACCTACATGTTAATACACTACCACACAAATAGGAAACTTTAGAGCTCATTCCAACCAAACGGTGCGTCACTAAGGAGATACCTGGAAAAGGAAATTCCCTGTACGTCGACGTGCCGGTCGGCGCCGAGGGCAGAATTCCACTGGGGAGAATTAACGCCATCTTCCGCGAAAAATCAATTATAACTAACGGAACTAATGATCTTAGCCCTTGACGCCTCTGGGGACGTAAATTCGTTGACCGGTCACTGTCTTGCGAACTTTAAAAACCCCAAATTATTACATTTAGACCCGACTTCCTCCCGAATGACTTGCAATGTGCCTCTGTTTAATGCGCAAACCCAGTTATTTTGGAACACTAACTTATTAAATACGAACACAAATTCAGACCTAGCGAAATAATCAAATCTATTCTTGCAAGGTTTGGATGGTCCTATTTCTCAAATGTGCCTACTGGTTTCTGAGGCGACTCTGATTTGTCTTAGTGTTCAAATCAGACTGTTGCTGATTTTTGACTACTTATCCCGAATTCAGCCTCTGTCTAGATGATACGCCACATTTCCCGTGGTTTCTCCGATTCATACCAGATCAATGCCGAAGCAATAACAAACGAGCCATTGACCGAGCGCGATAATTCCTTCCTGATCTTTAACCTCTCCTATACTCTTACATATACATACTTTTATACGCACAACACTACCGAATATGTGAGCTGGGGCCAGGCTCTGAAGGAGGAGATACCTGAATGGAGAAAACCCCGTAAGTCAACAGTAGGTCGGCTTTGGATCTCATCATTCACCAGGAAGAAACAATTCCATCATCCCGGTTAAAACCTTCACTACGCTAAAAGAATTTATTTTCATAGCAGTTGTGCCCAGAATTATCAACCAACCAATCAAACGAATGTGCCGCAAAGGGCCTTCTGTTTCTACTTTTTTAACCGGTACCCTTTGAAATGGTTATTCGTCACATGTTACATGTCTTACCACATCCATTAAGTTACATCCTTTTTTCTAGAGTAGTTTTGTAATTGAAATAAAATAAAATATAAAAGCTTGTATTGTAGGGACACTCGTTATATTGTAGGGACATTCCTTATTCGTTGAAAATGGAATCATGAAATTTTTCTAGATAATGAGTAAACATTAGGATTGGTCAGATCATTTACTAAGGAAAAGCAGCTGTGTATAAAGAATTTTATGGGATAAGATAAAAATTATTTTGTTCTGGCATCAAACATCGCCTAGAAAAATACAGTTCAGGAATCCTCTTTATAGAACACTTCACCAATTTGTCTTCCTTTTCATCTTATTACTGCTCGGAAATAGCTGGAACCAACGTGAATGCCCTTCCTAGGTTCCGAGAATCCTTAGACGATTCTGTGAACATCCTCGCTTTCGACGTGCAATCGCACACGTGCTACAAAAGGACAAAGCGAGAGCAGAATAAAAGAAGCAAGGTCTACCGACGTCCTCGGCCGGGATTACACAAGCGGCGACCCGCGCCCTGCAGAAATGCACCGTGTATCTTTAGATCCACGACAACGCTCGGGCTCACCACTCCTGTCCTTCTCCCTCCCTCGCACTCCTTTTCTCTTCCTCTTTTCACCCCACGCTCCCCCTTCCCTGTCTTTCTCTTATTCTTTCTCTTTCGTCTTCCCTTTCTCTCTCTACGTTTCTCTCTTGTCATCTCTATCTCCCTCCCTCTCCATTTCTATTTCTCCCTCCCTCCGTCTCCATCTCCCTCCCTCTCAGACCGCTTCACTCCGCGTATCTGTCTCCTTCTCCCTCTGTTTCTCTCACCCTCTCTCTGCCTCCTTTTTTCAGTGTATTTACCGCTCTTATCTCTTTCCGCTCCCTTTCTTTCTCACCGTTTCTCGCTCTCCCTCCATCTTCCTCCGTTTTTTCTCGTCCTCCCTCTCCCTCTATTTCTCATTCTCTCTCCCCCTGTCTTCCGCTTCCGCCCTCTTTTTCCATCCCTTCATCATTCTCCCCCTACATCGCTTCCTCCCTCCGTTCCCCTCTTCCTTCCTCCCTCCTCCCTATCTCCCTTTCACCCATTTCCCAAGCCCGTTTCCTAGTGCTATATCTATCTCCTTCCATCGTATCGCCTGGCTACTCCATCGCACGCATCCGTCGCGAGCGTTCTGCAGCTCGGTCGCGTGCTCGCCCCCTCCTTCGCGTCACCCCACTACGTCACGTGGCACCTTGTCTCGCTCCGCTCCGCGCCGCACCGCACCGCGCTTCTCCGCTTCGCTTCGCTCCGCCCCGCTCCGCCTCGCTCCGCTCCGCCCCGCTTCGCACCCGCGCCTGAGCGCGTCGTCCCGACCGCCGCCACTCGAGGGCGTGCGGTTCGTCTAATTCGATTTGGAGAGGCGTTTGCGCGCGTGGGGTGCCGAGCGCGGAGGGCGGGCACGGAGGGGCAGGGGGTGGGGGCGTCGAGGAGAGCGCATTGCCACCGCCGCAGCTCCTGGCTTCACCTGCCGCCCACGCGCGCGCAGTTGCGGTGTTGTGAGGGGCTGCGAATATGGTCGGATCAGCGCTATTAAGCGGATAGTTCGGTATCCCACTACCACGCGCACAAATGGCACTTGGGAATCAAATCGGACCAAAACTCCATTTTGGATAATGACTTTTCCTAGTACTGTACTGTTATGTAGACTTGATGCCAACCAAACAAAGGAACGAGTATCCACTCTTTATGGCCGGAGTTCGTTAAAGATTTAACAGTCCATCGTCTCTTAACAACAATTCAAATGGTTTTAGCCAATAACATAATAATACACTTTTCCAAGGAATGGTACTTTTAGTTTATTTTTTTCCTTATAAGGAGATGGTATTGAGAAATACCAGAAAAACGACACGGTCGATAACACAAGACTCGGTCGACTATCGCCTCGCTTTATGAACTCTACGTCCGTTGTTTGCTGTCAATCGGTCTTTAGAAGTTAACAACTGTTTCAGATTACCTTTCAAGATTTTCTATGACAGACCCTATGCGCCAATAAACTGCTTATTAATGTTTCTCAAACAAAATAGTATTTTTTTAAAATTTGGCTTCAATATGCCTCCATGCTACCATTATCAACTATACAAGAGCCTATAAAAGTAATCACATTACACGATTTTGAATAACAAAAGCTAGAATTTGTGTAACTATAGTTTTCATAACGGAAATAACTACGGTGTTTGTGACCCAGAATTCTCGGCGATGTGACGCAGTATTGGCATAAAAGCAGTCCTTTCAGGACCATCCCAAAGATGTTAATCATTGATATCTGGCGACTGAGAAGGCCATTACAGCAAACAAAGCTCTTTGTCATGTCACTAGATCCATTCCACAGTAATGCGGACATTGTGTTCCAGGGCAATATACTCCTGGAAGCAATTATCTGCTCGAGAATTAACTGTTAACCTGGGCGGATGGTTGAACTAGATAGCAATGTTGTTTCTGTTTTGTGGTACATCGAAGTGATTTTAGGAGTAGCAGATTCCTCAACGTGATCCCTAAAACATTTACATTGTTTGCATAGTTTCTGTGAATTATGAAACGTCGACGAATTCGTGTTTTTTCTATACAATTTTAATTTCTTCAAGAGTTGTGTATCCGTTCCTTCGCGTTTTTGGAGCAACGATATTAATAGTCATCAATAATGTACTCTTCGTGTTGCCAATCCCGTATCTTTTCATTGGAAAGAACGGTACTATAAGGAGTGATTCGGAATGAATGTAACAAACTTCTAGGTCACGTAAAGAGGCCAATAATAACTCTCTTTTTGCCACTGAACGGGGAAATTTTATTCAAAGGAGTTTCATCATGACGTTTGTCTCTGATTGTTCCGCTTCTTGTTTTGCACAGGTGTTCAGCAGACCACGTTCTCACGCAGTCGAGGATATTGCATTTGCCTGCCAAGCACTTGAGCATACGACGTAGTTTCTGTGATCACGTTCTGACCGCGGCGAGGATATTTAATGTGCCTGCCGAACACCTGAGCATTCGATGTTGCCTAGCAATCAGGGGCGTATGACTCGCGTGTAACTCCGTTATACAAGTGTAGGGGCAGAAGTTATGGATACTATTTTTCTAAAAGAAATATTATGGAATCATACTGATATTTGTGACATGAAAGAAATGCAGTACTAGTGTGTTCACACCAAAAGATGTTCCTTTCAGTGTCTTTATTGGCACAGAGAACATTGTGAAATCAGTTATCTGACTACCGCCGTGCAAGATGAATGTAACCCTTTAGAACAACGCTCCTATATAACAACAGCCATTCTCCGTGGAATAAGTGCTCTGAAATGTACGAAAATGGTGGAAACTGTTGGGAATAATGCTCTTCTACTTGCAGGTCGCAGACTCCCAGGTCGTCTCGTGTGTTGCTCATCTCTAGAGACCGGAAAATATGTGGTATGAAACGTCAAAATATGTACATAAATATGTAATGAAAAAGGAAGAATATGTAATAAATATGTAAAATTGGCAATAATATGTAATATTAAAACACACGTATTTATAAAATATTTATAGAATAAAAAAGTACATTTTCAAAAGAATCCTAAACAAATTTTTAAAATAATAAAAGGTTTAAAAATTATTTGGAGAGCACAAGTGGGTAAACACTTTGTACCGTACGCTTTCCCGTCAATAGTAAAAGGTTCATTTATTGAAAAATGAAGCTGCTATCCAGGACCGTAGTTCTGCAGCCGGGCTAGTCGCAATAGAAGACAGAAACTGGCGATATCTACGGCCAGCAATCACTGCAGTGTGCAGCACTCTCATCGTCGGCAATCGCCAAAGTTTTTCGGAAATTAAAGTTAAAGGTCACGAAACGCAGCCTCAGTAATACTTTTCTCACCATTAGGTGAAAATGATCTCAGTCGCTGACGCGCATTTCCCGCCACTGAGATGACCGAAGCAGGCGTGGCATTCTGTGAAAACATCATCAAACGTCTTCACGTGAGTACTTGGAGTATGCAGTACGCAGTAATAATTAAGAAAAAATTGTGATTCCATTAAAAATACTTCTTTTCATAAAAATATCTAACAATTTATGAATATTAATAGAATAAAAAATATTTTGTGAAAATATCAAAATATGTAATATGGTGATACATATGTAAAAATATATTACGAAAATAATTGATATTGTTAGGACGGCGACGTTTCGCCCAGATAACATGTTTGTGAACGGTAAGTAAAAAGACAAAAAATATGTATTTTCATAAAAATCCGGTATCTACGGATCACATGTTGCTAAGCGTCCTTGCTGAAACTCTCTTGGCTATCATGTAACTCTCCGGTGTGGAAGAGCATTATTCCCTACTGCTTAAACTAATTTCCTGTAAAAATCTAAGGAATTTCTTTCACAGAATGACTATCTTGGTGTAGGAGCGTTGCTCAAAAGGTTCACATTCATCTAGCACGGTGGTAGTCAGACAATTTATTTCACATTGCTCTCTGTGCTAATACAAACAGTCAACGAATCATCTGTTGTTGTGAACATACACTAGTACTGCATTTCTTTCACGCTACAAAAACATTATGTTATCCGATAACATTTACTTTAGTAAACAATAGTAGCCATGACTTCTGTCCCAAATCTCGTATGAAATTTTCGACTATTCGTTCATGGGGAAAAGGTGATCCTTTTTGATTCCTCTGCTGGTCCTAGAAGTTTATTCTGAAACATCCGTACACTGTTGGCCACTATTTTGATAATTCGTGACGAAGTTTGTGGTATACAATAGTAATACAATTTTCCGTGATTTAATCCTCAGAGTCACAAAAAAATCTATTAGCTGTCTTTTTGCGCAAAGGAGGTACGCACGTGGAGAAATTTGTTTTTAAAATCTATTCATGAACATGTTTTACTCAAGGACCATATTTTGAACTTCTTTGCTCATTCACAACTGATTTTTGCGCCCTTTTATTTCTTTAGTAGTCGCGCACATTTGCCGGCCTATTACCACAATTGTACAAGAAAGTCCGATAAATAACTATACTTACTATCTCATCTTGAAACTCTGATGAATTGTGAGTGATGCTAAAGTTCAAACGCGTTTATGGCATCAAACCTCGATTAGCATGCATTGATATCATGGTGTTGATGAATTATTTAATGAAAACAAATGGTGTTAAATACTTTCAAAATTGCAACGTATTATTTTGGCGTGTGGTAACTAACTTCGATACTTGATGTTTGGAGACATAGCGCAGCAGATATTCTGCCGCGTTTCTACCTATGCTGAAGATGGTCTTTTTTTGTACGAGTAAAACTAGTGGGTGCTGTTGTTTATTCCATCTTCCGGGAAAAAATCTTGAGATGTGTCCCGTTAACGAATGAATAATGCGAGTGGCAATCTAGTGCGCCGCCAGCCATTAGCGAGCGAACGTCGAGGGCGCGCCGACCACACACAACGGCGGAGGCAAACGGCGCTGGAAAACTGTTTCATCGCAGAGGTCCACCTCTGCGCCCGCCGGCGCGACGCTGCTTCACGGAACGCGGCTTCTCGTTAATCGTCTGCCTGCCAAAGCGCCCGCCCCCGCCCTCCCCTTCCGCGCACCTCCGCGCCCCGCCGCACCCGCGCCTTCCGTCCTCGCCCCTGCCTTTGAACCCCTCAACTGTCTCTCCACCCCGCACATCCACCGTGCCGCAGCCTCGGCCCACCCCATCCATCCCATCCCGCAACGCGTCTAACTCCCCGCTACTCTGCTGCCTACCCTTACTCAACAATATCTCCGACACGCGCACTTCCCTAGCCACTCCGCCTCCGCCCTCACCACATCTCTTCCCTCCCCGCTTCGCCAATCTCCTCCCTTCCCCTCGGCATACACCTCTCCCGACTCGTGCCTCCGACCCCTCAAGCCACTCGACCCCCCCCCGCACGCATTCCCGCTCCGTCTTCACCTGACCCGCCCGCTCAGGTCCCCGCCGTTCCCCCCAGCGCCCCGCCCCCAACCCGTATCCCGCTCCCCCAAGCCGCCGCCCCTCAACCCGCTGCCCGCGGGCCAAACGCTACAAATCACGGGCAGGGGAGCCAACCCGCTGCTGCGGAAGTTCTCTCCGTCTGCAAACTTCTCTTCTCCCCCGCCTCTCGTGGGGAGGATATAACTGCGTATTATTGCGTGGCTCCTTATAAACGATTCCCGCCTGTCCCGCTTCCCCTCGCCCGCCGCCGCCGCCGCCGCTGCCGGGCGAGAACGGTTTGCACGAGCGACACGCCGACCCTCCAGCAGGCGTCCTCCTTGCCCCTGCGTCCGTCCTTGTCCTCAACCTCGCCCTCACCGTCCTCATCGCAGTCCTCATCTCCGCTCTCCCTTCACACACTTCACGGATGCTTTCGGGGAAGCAACCATGTCTACCTTTCTTGTAGCCCTCTGTGTCAGCCTCCTGTGCTGTTCACCAAATTGCACTCCGTTCTAGACATAAAGAATATAGGAGACAGTTACTTTTATTCCTCGGTTTACAAGCTATAAACTGTCACATCATAATTTTCGTGGAGTATTTGTTTGTCTACTTTTTAAGTATCTCGTTGGTATTATGGTTTTACAAGAGTGCTGTTAGTGATAACTACCCGTAACTGTTACATTACGTGTAAATATTGCGGCATAGATATTTTTAAAATATTAAAACAAACAACGAAAGAAAACTTAATTACCTCTATAACGCAGGAAAATAATATTTTGTAAAAAAATGGTAGTAAGAATGTGAACACACATGTGATTCACTTCCAACGCAGGTCGCGTTGCTTACTATCACGAGTTTGAAGGACTGTTCTTATTGGTGATATGATAAATTACTCCAATACATATCTTCTTCGTTTCTTACATGCTAACCACAATTATAGATAACAATTTTTATAACTTGCTACATTCTAGTAACTAATAACTCCATTTTTTGGTATTTGTGTAATGTTAATATTATTACAGCTTCTAAAATCCATTTGCGTAATGTGCATATTACATTACTACACCTATTACGATTACTGTCCTCCTCCAATGTATTTCCAAATCCAGTTATATTTCACATGCATTGTTAATTGCCCCTGAGTATCATACGCTTTCACGAAAGGGCGCATCTATTACGAAAATGGAACGATTAATTAATTATAACGGAAGGGCTAAATGTTGCTAGTTTGGGTCGCCGGTTACCCCTTGTTTGCCCTCGACTATACCGTCGCCCCTCCGCTCGCACGGCGCCGCCGCCGCCACCGCCACCCCCGCACCTCCTGCACGGCGCCGCCCTGGCCCCAGCGCCGGCGCCTCTAACTGCAAATACCCTGGGCCGCCATCTGGTCCCCGGTTATTTTCGCTCACCAGGAAATGGGATATGTTTCCCTTTGCATAATACGAATTCGTGGGAACCCTCCCGCACATTTTATGGCTGGCTGTGGGTGTTAGAGAATATTTCGGCGTTATTGTTATTCATACGAACAGTTCTCGGGCACTTTCTCCCCCTCCCCGAGCCGCCTGCATGCACTCGCTACTCATCGTTCCCGCCCTTGTGTTCCGCAGTTATTATATTGCCTTCCGGTTGGTGAGACAGTCGCCTGCGCTTCATAAACAGCCGGGAAGGGAGCGTGTGCTTCGGCGACATGTCGCCGTGGGAGGAGGAGAAGACAGATATTGCTTAGGAATGTCAATTGTCTAGTAGTAGAGGTTTGAATATCATATGAACAGAAAGCAACAGAAGAATATTATTATAACTGCGATTACCAAGGTAAATGTTTAAACTATTGCAGTGCATTGGAAATGTTCGATAAATTGACGAGCTCTGAAATGACAAGGTAATTTATTCGGACATTTACAATAAACGAATGGTATTTAATAAGACTATTCCACGAATGAAATTAAAAGAACGGGCCAATTTGTATTAATATTAATGAAACTCGCGCTTTAATTGCACACTACAATGATTGATGTATTAAAACTTATGATTTCCAATAGAAATAAATGAGAAAAAATGTAATAATAAGCGAGATTTTTTCTGATATACCTCTCTCTGATTAGAGTTGTTGATGTTAATTACCTGAGTGGAATAAGCTTGGTAAATCATTTGCAGAGGAGATAGATTTTTTTGTGTTTAATCGTATCTATTTAGACAATTCTAAAATGAACTAAAATAGATTGATTAATAATTCTGTGTCTATTTTCTTCTCCCTCTTTACAAGGAGAGTACACTGAATCCAGTCACTCATGAATGTACTTTTTAAATCTAGGTTGATCATCATTTGTTTTTCCTGAATCTTAACATTCCTACGTGTGTTCAAATGAAAAATTCCTTCGCAGCCCTCTACAAACTTCAATTATTTCTATTTTAATTGTAATAATAAATAACTACAATGACGATTACTATAATTTCTAATTATTAAAAGTTAAAATTACAGTAATATGTAATTGTGGTCTAGTTCGATTACAGTGTGAATTAATTATGCTGAAATGATATCGATAATGACACTTTGTGTGATTGCGATAGCGCTAATCGAAATTTTAATTTCATATTTTGAACACAAAACATGCCATATATTACGTAATTTTTTAAGGCATAATTGATCATTTTAAAAGAAACATTTATTTCCACTGTATTTCAAGTCTCAAAAGGAGTTTAGGTAGCCATGGAGCGAACAATGACTATCTAAATGGTGATGAGAGTGTAATGGAGATAAGGTCTAATATGGCATTTGCTAAGAAACAAAATATCACGAACTAATGGACGTTGTTTAAACCTGTGAATGCGACCTAATAGAACAATAGTTTACTGTTTTACTTATTGATATGTACAGAGTGAGTTTATGTGATATTCAGATATCAAAATTCAAATTCAGAGATCAATAATACATAAGGGATGTACTCAAGGACGTGTAATGATCATGTAGTTTATACCAATTAATACTGCCTAAATGAAAACATCGAATGCTAGCAAGAAATATCGCAATCTTTCGGAACATTATAGGAATATTTATTCGTCGATTTTCCGAAATGTACGATGGAAATAAAAGTAGTTAGTAATAGCAATCAAAAGTCGCAACACCTTGTAATACTAAGTAATCAGATTGAAAAGAAATTGCAAAGTGCAATGAAATTACGCAGGATGATTTACAGTAATCATGATTACCAGAGTAATGATTACGTTGTAATTTTATGCAAAGTAAGTGTATGTGCAATCAATTACAAATGTAAAAAATAGACCAAACTCTGTCAAGTACGACTTCTTGAAAAGAAAAAAATATTAATGTCGGAGTAACAACAAATAATTTAGTTTCAATTTGTTAACATACTCGTGTATTATACTTCCAAAGACCACTGTACTCTAACTAAGAAGCTTCCCTATAGCGCAGTGGAGTCACATTTTCCAAAACTTTGCATTGCACTAGCAAGTCCCGTAGACTAAGAGTGGAAAGGATGCCTATCACATCAAACCAAAGTAAATTATGTCTCGTCAAACCATTTGATAAGACTTTAAAATATAGTGGAAAGCGTGATGAATTCTTTCACAGCGGTTGCCTGGTTTGCTTAACGACTTTAACTGGGAAGGAGGCAGACCGGCCAGCGCAGCGAGAAATAATTAACTCCAGTCAATACCCCCATTGTGGCCCAAACTGTGGATATGAAAGAGAATGCAGATTATAAACCAGCAATCTCTTTGTTCCTCTCCTAAAAGCCGGTAATAAATTCCGGTCAAAAGGAGCGCCACCGTCGCGATTGCCGCTGACCACACGCTGCAGCGGCGGCGGCGCCGGGCTCAGCCCAGCGCGGCCCAGGGCGCGAGCGCTTTGTCGCGCGTGGAGGGGGCGGAGGGGGAGGAGGAGGGGACGGGAAGGCAGCGTATTGCGCGGGGGCGCGATCGGGTCCCCGGAAAGGGAGAGAAATATTGGAAGAGGGCCGCCTCCGCCGCCGCCGCCGCTCTTATCATATCCGCCGCTATACCCCATGAGAACCTAAATGATGAACTTGGGACCGAGGCAATGATTACAATTCATAAGTTGCGTCCCCTCTTTTGCGCCGTGTGCCCTCCCTCTCCCCTTCGCGCGCTGTCTGTCCGTCCCCTGTCCTTCGCTCGCGGGAGCAAAAGAAGCCGTGGATCGCAAGAGGAGGGGAGAGCGTTCCGGGTGGGGGGTGGGGGCGGGTGCCGCTGCAGGCCACTGTCTGGACCGACCCTACGCCAGGACCCCTCCAGAGCCTAATACGAATCTTCTCTGGGCTGAAATTCTGGCAACAATCCAACAGAGTAAACAAGGTTTTTTTCCCTCCAGAAACTTACTCAGAGGGGAAATACATCTGAAGTTTTGGGACTAAAAACAAGTAGAAGATGGTGTAGGAACTCTGCATCTTATCTACAATCTTCTTTCCCCTTCGGGGAAACAAAAGAATGGTGGTAAGTTCGTAATATATTTTAGGTAAGTCCAACCCGACAACAGTGGACATTCACTACCGTTAACTAATCTTAGTGATGGACTGAAATTCGGAAAATTGCTTTGAAAGAAAATTAACAGCGCCATTAAATGTTCTATCGAGAAAAGTAATCACTTTCATCTCCAGAGTGGAAAATAATATTAATGACAAAAATATGACAATAATATGACGTATATAATGAATCGTCCTTATGAAAGAACGGCATTAGATTAATATTATTCTATTGTAGCAGTCATTACACCTACTACAAAATATTTAACATTTCTCTCTAATAGAACAGGTAATATTTTTTTTCAAGTTCCTTCGAACAGTTCATTAACCATCGAAGGTTCGTGAGGGTAACTTTCCGAATCAATTTCTATTTTTTACATACAAGCATTTACCGGATCTCAATTATCTAAACATATAAAAAACAGTCTCTTCGAAATAACCACACGAGTTACAAAACATAATTAAATGTCATATTGACTGTATGAATGCAGCGTTGTATCTCGTGCGTTTTTTGTTAACTTTTCATCTTCAACTTTATGAAGAGATTTCTTATTTGTAAAATAAAATATTACATTTATGACTCACTTCATATATATATATATATATATATATATATATATATATATATATTTCTTTTTGTTACATGAACTTTCTTTATTATGCTGGGAGTGTATAATCTTTGGTCATACCTGTAATTGGAGAATAATTTGATGGACACGTGATTATGCGGAAATGATATAAATGATGGAACAGTGGGGGAGGGAGCTACACAGCTACGCTCCACCTTTATCCACCGCATAGATGGACAGGGCGCCATCGATCCGAACGCTACACCACGAGAAGTGTTCGGTTGCGGGTTGTTTTATGTTTTGAACATTTTCTGTTAGAATCGCTATTTAAAAGACGAATTCACAAAAACTGATTTATTTGTATCGCAGCTTTGTAGATTTTGAAATGGCTTTTTACCTAATTGACTGAAACAACTCAAATTAGGCGTCTCACACAAAGTTTTAGGTGCCTTTCAGAGCATTAAAAACGAAGTAGATTTTGTACCAAACGGTATCGACAGCGTGACGAACAAAATATAAATGGAAAGTAGAAGTAAGACAGGACAGCCCCCTTTCATCTACTAATTTATTTTATTTGTATACAATACAATGACTTGGACAGAGGAAGTAGACACATCAGTCTCGGAAATAGGTGGGATGGAAATACGCGACTTACTATAGGCCGATAATTTGTTTCTATTCTCGGAAAAAATTGGGGGTTCATGTAAGTGTCTGAAAGTTCTCTTTTGGTATAATGATATATAGGGGCTAAAAGAAAATATTCAAAAAAGGAAATCTATTTTCAAGATTGAACTCTTTTGGAGAAACTAGGTGAAATGGTAGTATGCGCTGGAGTTCGATCGCAGCAATGCATTTACACCGGGAGAGGTGGGTCGGGGCATCAACTGAAGTCAATGCAGTGCCACTGACTGAGGGGTCATAGATTCGAGTCCCGGTGGTAACAGGATTTTTTTCGACACACGCTATATGGCTGGACCGAATTCAATCAGTGTCTGGAGGAGAATTCTAGCGTCCGGCTGCTCTGATCGGTAGTTTTCGAGGTTTCTCCAATCAACACTAGACGAATGCCGGAACAGTAACTTAACAAACGGACCACAAACCGCGCGTGATTTCTTCTTCCTAGTACTATTGTCACACCTCTCTTACATACATTTACCCTTGCACGCACTACACAATCACACATACCGGGAGACCAGACAGGAGCTTAGAGCTTGTCCCGGCATGTGACATTGTCCCGATTGTTGGGAGATACCTGGTTCAATGGAAAACCCCGCTAACCGATGGTAGGTTGGCGCCCCGTTTAATTATCTAGTGGGAAAAGATCACTGCTACTTCCCCGAGGAAAAATAACATGTAGACTTAACGGACAAATTCCCTTAGCAGTTAACGCGCTTAAAATCAGTAACCAATCAATCAAAATATTTACATATCTTTGTTGAAAATCTTCATTGAACAGAAAATGGAAGAGGCAGATAGTAGCGCGCCAAAGCAGATAATAGCTTCTTGCAAATTATTGAACACGAATTTTTTCTATTTTTGAGGTTTTATCTGTTAATGTCGAGACACTCATTTTAACGTTTTTTCGTTATTTCGATTTTTGTCGATTACAGCGCCATCTATCACGAAACGTAAAAAGTTAAATACAAAAGTGTTTAAAAACAACACTTCTCCCGGATAATCCGAATACGCAATATAAAAACGAGGGGTTCCATTTAATTGTTTTTTCCCCTCCCCCACCCTCGGGGAGTAGATGTGGGAAGAAGAGTTTGAAATCATGGGATGACCCTTGTCGATACGATGTGTGTTCATTCTGATTATTTCTTCACACATTCCATTGAATAATTATGAAGATAGGGTCAGTTTATGTGTTATAAAATTACATGTACTTTCATTTAAATATATTCTGACAGATACCACAGAAAGTTCAACAATTTGGAAAATCCTTGATTGTGAACGTGTATTTTTCGTTACTATAATATATGGGCAGACACTATTCTCATGCATTGTGTAGTGTTCTAACATTCTATTTTACATGAATGGGATTTACATTTTAATACAACGTATTTTTTATCATGTGAGAAAAGGAGGTAGAAAAATAGTAAACATTTCGCGTAGGTACTAGCGCTAAACGCCTTCGTTATCAATACGCCAAAATCAGTCATACTGTTAAAATTGAATATGCAATTCTACTCACGGTTTCCTTCTGCGTCTACAGACAATGGCTTAATATTTGACTCTCTCTCACTATCTCGTTCTGACCTCCACTCCACACACTATTTGTGAACGCCGTTTTCTTCAATAGAACGTGTTCCCCCACCTACGAGAACAATGTTGCGATCTTGATGCTCCGAGTTTTTTCTGGGACTTATATACAAGGACGAACATCTTTCCACAACACGAAGACCGAAAATGTAAATTAGTGTTATTCTACGCCGTCTTCTCTGACACTTTTGTTGAAGACAAAGAGATCCCAGAGATACCGCAAATGTAAAAATGTAAAATAATTCTTCCAATACAGCGACGCGCGGTAACGAAATGATTGCATTATCAGCCCCGCATACTTATGTCATTTGAAATTCGAATATCTCGTCTTCGTTCATTCACATACATAAAAGAAACATCTGAATGCAAAGATTGAGAAGGCAGATGGTAGAAAAAGCATATTCTGCAATTTACAAACAGTCTTCCTTCACTGTCACGTGGCCAACAGTTTTTTAAAATATGAAATGTTATAAGCATGCCCCGTTAAATGATGGCGTGATATTTTTTGTTGATGCGGGATAAAACATGTAAAACGTAATATATACAAATCTCGGGTGACATGGTTTTTCATTTTGGCATTCCTATTGCTTTCACTATTTTTGTGCATTTTAAAATCGTTTACATCATTTTGACAATTGCATAATTATTTATCCTCTTTCTAAGTTTTAACAATTGTTTTGATTTTTCTAAATATTGTTTGTTTAATAAATTTACATGTACCATAAATTTACGGTTTCAAAATTGTATGATATATACAATGTATGTATCACGATTTCTGGGTAGTTAAACATATAAATAGTATGAACTAATTGTAATAATTTTTTAATAGAACAAATCAAAGAATGAATGAATATAAATTTTATATTTTCTTTGTAATATATCTTTACTGCTATTTGATTCATGGTTTCCCTTAAGTTGTCCATTGTTAGTGCAACATACTTCATGAAAATGTCGTTTCTCAGATACCGCGCAACTCCAAAATTCATATTAATGAGACATTTTGCTTTTGGATAGGGATGGCAGACTAAATTACAGTGGGTTGGTTAATTAGTGATTTCAGGCGTGTCAATTGCTTAAATCATTTGTGCATTGCAGCGAATGTTTTTATTGCGGGAAGAGGCGGTGATATTCTCTCGTTGGCTGGCAAAATCCGGCGTCGAGCTACCCGTCACTTGCAGGTTTCTCCCAACCATGTGTATCCTATCAGCAGGGTACTGTTACAGACGGGACAAGCTCTAAGATGCCAACTGGTCTCCCACCACGTGTGGAAGTGTTGGGAATGTAAGTGTGTGTTAGTCCTTGACCGGTTTGATAGGGTAGTTCTTCGAAATTCGCCTGATATTATTGGAGAAACTCCAGAAAACTACCGATCAGAGCACTCCTCCGCTAAAGTTTCCTCGTGACAGCAGCTGAATTCAACCTAGCTGTCGAGATAGTGTCTAAAATCCTGCCACCGTCCGGACGCGAAGCCTAGTGTCTCCCAATCAGAGGCACTGCAATGAGATCGATTGATGCTCTGAGCTACCTAAGCCGGTACATTCCAGTGCATTTTTGGAAATTTCATCATCGACACAGTCGTCAGTTCAGCGTGTTCCTCGATTGTCTTGAAATGAAGAAAGCAAAGCCTCACATTTACACATCACAACACGAGTATGCTTTATCTTACCAAACAACGGGGCATTTTTAATCATTTGTGCAGAATATTTTGTAATGGGAGCACTATTACAAAATATATTTCAATTAATTTTTTTCGACAAAGTTGGCTCAGGGCATCAACGGATGTCACTGCAGTGCTTCTGCCGAGAGCTCCTAACGTTAGAGTCAGCAGGTTTTTTTCGACACTAGCTAGATACAACCGCCACAGCCGCTAGATACATAGCAATCAGCCGCTGTGTGGAGGAGAATTCTAGCGGCTGGGTGCTCTGATCGGTAGTTTTCCGTGGTTTCTTCAATCCAAACCAGGCATATGCCGGAGTAGTACCCTAACCAATGGGAAACGGACAGCGCGCGATCTCTCTTTCCTCTTTCTTGTCCTATTCTTATTCCACACTTACACATTTTCACTAGTATGCACTACACTACCACACCTATCGGGCGACCAGTAGGGACCTAAGAGCTTCTCTCTTCTAAGCGATACTTGGATGGGGAAAATCCCCGCAAGTCGGCGTAGGTCGGCGCCGAATCTCGCTAGCTAGCGGAGGAAAACCACGGACACCTTCATCAATAAAACATGCCCTACCCTTATCGGACTAATTAACTTAGAAGTCGACATGCTCGGAACCATTAATCAATTAATGTGCCATTGGTTAATTGATTTTTCCTTGTTCATATTGCTTAAATTATGTTGTTAAGATAACTAATTTGTAAACATTATGCGTGAAATTATTTTGCTCCCTTCACGATTATTCACTTCCGACCACTAGTTTTCTATCTCGTCGAGCTTATTGGCATACTATACCCCGTCGTAATTAGACAACACACATTTCCGTACCTATAGTTACTTTGATATGCATTTGGTTCGAATATTGAAGGGGAAAGAAGTATTACATAAACGTAAATTGTTATTATTTCAGTCTATAAATGTGGTACATGAAACAGAAAAAATATTCAAACAATTTAAATATTCGCATAAAATACTTCGATTATACATCTTTTTTCTTTTTTTGGAAAGAAATTTTTGTAGTAAACATTTGCAAATCAAACGGCCTGTAAGTTACGATGAACATATAATAATATTTGTCCATATATTGTAAATCCATAGAGAAGTTTATTAGTGCTTATTGCGATTTAACGTTACAGTGTAATAACGCGGTTATCGAGTACAGAATGGGTCTTTGTTTCACAGCACCAAAGACATTATAACTTTGTATCTCTCTCTCTCTCTCTCTCTCTCTCTCTCTCTCTCTCTCTCTCCAAATCTTCCCCCTCTCTTGGTATATTTCTCTCTGTAGTGTGTGATAAGTATACCGTTTATAAACAGGTCACTAACAACTTCACACATCCTCCGTAGTGGGCGAAATGGAGTCAATAATGAGTGCGGCGAAGTTCCCGGGTACTAGCCATCACAACCGCACGACTGAAACGATGTTAGGTTAGTTAAATTTCCTGATCGCTCATTGCATTTGCCTATTAAATTCACACGCGTCGATTCGCGTGAGAACAAATGGGAGGCTACCATCTGCTGGGGAAAGGGGGGGCCCAAGCCCTGTCCTCATAATCCAGGATTTTCAACTGGGCGACGCAGCTGCGCGCAATAAAAAGCGAAGCGGCACAAAACAAAATAGTGCAAAGAAAACACAAATACAGATGTCGAGATTTGAGAGGCAAATCGAAAAAAACAAGACGAGCGTGAGAGAGAAAGAGAAAGGCTGGCCAACGGGCCTCATGATTTCCAATGTCTCGTGATTCGTGGATGAGATTTATATTCCTGGTTTCCGTCAGTAGAGAAAGAGAATTCCCAAGCAAATATATTTATTTTGATGGATTCGCTTACCTTTCAAATACTTTTTGTTTTGATTCTATTGTGTACTGAACAGAGCAGATTTGTACTTACGTCGCATAAAAGAGCCCAAATACTTTCAAAAATAATTCTCATTGTGTAACATTTATAAAATTGTAGAGCACCGCTTTTCACTAGCCTAACCATTTTTTTAACCCGAATACTTTCCACTGAAATTAATTTATTACAATGAAACTTCAGTATACAGAACTACAATTTAATGGAAAATCTCTCTAAATTTTTATCGAGTATTATTTATCATATTCGCCTAACAAGTGCATATGAAGGTATCATCGTGAGGAATTTCTCCACTGGAGGTTTAGAATTGACTAACAATATTTCTAAAATCGCATCAAAAGCCAACTAAACTACATCCATGCTTACATATCTAGTAATCCAGTATATCCATACTTATCATTAAATGATATAAATTTTCAATTTCTAGCATCGCCATAGTTTCAAAACACCACTCATAAATACCATTTAGTGTATCATTTTTAATGAAGATGAAATTATGGAGTGTCAATACAACAGACGAAAATCTGTGATGTACTATGCGACAAATTTGAAAGAGAGCTCTAAATAGCAAACTGTTTGAGTGTTATAAAATACTTTTAGACGCCCAAAATAGTCGGTTATTCATTTCTGACCATGAATACAATGTTATTAGACGGTAACGAGACATGAAACTGAAATAAGGTGATGATCAAAACACACAAGCAACCGTCTGCTTGGATTACTCTAAGAGATATGCAACCCTCCTTGCTCGGGAATAGCAGCGGCTGCCTAACGCATTTTTAGTTGGCAACTTCGTTGCCAAATGTGGGACACTGAACATTACAAGCAGACAAATAGAAAATGGATGTTTTAACTGAAAAAAATTGCCAAAACGTGAAACACTAATACATGTGGTTTTCGTAAACTGTGCTTTTGTCTTGCAGTCATGAAATGAAATTCGTACTATATCGAATGTCGTAATGTAGAGGTCCAAATACTTTTCATCTAAGGAAATTTTAAAATGAAATAATCAGGATCACATCAAGTTTTAACGAATTTTCCACCACACATTCATATCTCTGTATACAAATGATTACATTATTTATTGTTTTGACTGTTTAGAAACATCGTGTACTTGTACATACTTGGAAAGCTTTCACCCAATCATTATGAAGCTACAAGAACTGTATTAAAATAGAGCTAGGAAAGTGTCCAACGTTTCAGAAAAAGTACTTTTTATCTCTTGCCATATTAAAAGGTTGAAAAGGGCATTACATTCTTAAACTCTGTGTACTTGAAAAATATTTTATTTTTATTTTACATTTTCTGAAACAGCGAGGTAA
The DNA here is from genome assembly GCA_017312745.1 of Gryllus bimaculatus. NCBI lineage: Eukaryota > Metazoa > Arthropoda > Insecta > Orthoptera > Gryllidae > Gryllus > Gryllus bimaculatus. The sequence goes on from BOPP01000169.1 coordinate 542,487, forward strand.
CACTTTAACAGAGTGAATTGAGATACTCGTATATCCTAAGAATCGTCGTAATAGCGTAATAATAATTGTCATTGTTTCTTCTTTGATATTTCCTTAATTTCTTCACAATTTTTATAATAGTTTTTTCGTTAATGAAATTTGTCCTAAAAGTATATATTTAACTAAGGTCTTGTACAGATTTAAGAAATTATGAGTAGTTTCTTTGAAGGGAAGACAATTTTCAAAATAAATACTTTTTTTAAAAAGGCCTTCATTTTTAAAAACATTTTCTCCAATAAAGTAGGTTATAAAAATGGCGTACGTTCAATTTTCGATGAACTCACTGAATTTTGGAATGTTGTAAAATTAGAAATAACGCGAGAAAGAATGTTGCATGTCCTGTTGTATCACTACTGGTTAGTGTTACTCCTAGCCAATCTCGGAAGCTAACAATATAAATTTCTTACAGCATTTATATTTATTATTTAGAGTTTGAATAGCGTATTAATGATTATTGACACACCTCTGAGAACAGAAATAAGAGTAAACTAAAATTGTTGTTAACTAGTATAAAGCTTTCAAAAATATAAAAATTTGAACGAAAACATCTTTTTAGTGTATTTTGTTTCGCACGTATTCCGGTTGAAAGTAATACTTTCTCTTTTAACACTCTGCCCAACCAAGAATCTAGAAGTCTTATTCAGGTTTATGGTGACAAATTTTCACTCGTTTTACTCTTGAAACTGGAAGTGTATTACTTCCACTGAACTACGAACATACGTAGAAAAGTGAGGTACACTTTTGAAAGTATGATAAAATTTAAGTTGTGAGAAAACTTCTAATAGTTGTATTGACTGGAGTATAAGACTTAGTTTTAATGCATTTATCAGACATAGGTAAATTTATTTTATTTTTTCCCTAAACTTGAAGCAAATTACGATTCTTTGAACAAAGGCTGCGAACGAAAAATATTACTTTAGTACCGAGAGCATACAGCCCAGCGATGAATCTTGCTTATTTTGTAAAACAAGCCTTCAGCGATAACCTACTCATAGTAATTAATAATAAAGAATCGTGTTAACTTGTTAAGCATTTAGTGATACGAATTTTGGTATCCCCCAAGGAGCACTTAAGTGAGCACCGAGAAGCAACATTTATTTTCCTTCCACCGATAGTCTTCTTTCTCTTGAATAATTAATCGTTAAGATTGAAAGTTCTGAGCTGTATTAAGATGAGAAGGTAACTTACCGCAAGCGCTTTGAAAGAGATTGTTAGATAAAATTATTAATTCGCGGATTATCGTCCACAAATGAGATAAAATTTAACACTAGTCTTAAAATTTAACGGGCAAACGTTTAATGTTCGTTAATAATCTGAGAGTGGCAAAGAGAACACAAAGCAAAGAAATTAGTATCGATATATGGAGTTCAGTATCGTTCTTCTTGTCGGCATAAGCACGCTGTATTAGTTTAATTCAAATAGAAGTATTAATTATTGAAAATGTATTGAAGGGCACTCTTTTACATTTAAAAATAAACACTACTCTCAAACGCGACATACGATAACACCGCGTTGTGTTTTCATTACAGATTTTCTCGCGGCAAAAATCTCGTGGCATTGGCGAGTCGTATATATCATAACTGAGACTTGAAAATAATGTATTGGAAGTTTCGGCCGCTCTGAATAAAAAGTAAATCAAAAGATGGGTTTAGGTTCTCCAGTTTTCCTAGATTCAGATTCCTTGTTACAAAAACCCTTTGGTTATGTAAATTCGGACTTCGTTTTCCATCATTTTCTGATGTGAACATTCTGGTTTACTAGCAATATATACAAATAACATTCTGAGCATTCTCCAAACTTATAAAACCGGAATAAATCATTAAACGTACAGAAGAAACAATTTTATCAGATTATCATTTACCTGGTTCTCCATTTAATAGAGTCTGCTAGTCAACATCAAAAGCGTGATGTTTGATACTTCTGCGTGAGATCACGTAGTGGACTCAATAATAAAGATATTATACAAAAAACATATGCCCGACCATCTGCACTTTTATCCACATAAATAATGAAATTTTCGTCTCTAGTCTTCGGGTTTTAGTGGCATTTATATGTATGCTGAGTTGGTGATGTAAATGCCCATTTGTAACCATAACAAGATGATGGTTAGGTCGTGGTGGCGGGATAAAATCATTGACTCTTATTTGCCTGGAAACAGTGACTGCAGCCCCAATGACGTGGAATCTGCACAAGCTCAAGACCGAATGGCCCATTGAAAGGTAGCGATGCAGCAGGAAAAACTGAAGTTGTGTGTATGTATATATCGTATCCTAACTTGAAATGAAATATTCAAATGTAAAGGGATACAAACGGGACAACAAAATAATGGCTAGAAACCATTTTTTAATAATACGTAACTCAATAAGTAGTAGTAGTTGTAGTAGTTTACGTAGCGAGTCACTCGCAAAGTCACTTTCTCAAAATTATACATTAATGATGTATGTGAAATGCCAGGTGGACACATTAATTATGGAATGTGTGATGGTGAGATGCCTGTTATCGGTTTACATGGAAACGACATAAAATATTGACTAAAAAGAAACTATCAGTGTACTTTAGTGACATATAAATAGCGTTCTGAATTCGAGGTGTTTACTGAATCTGAGGGACTGAATATTTGCATTTTGCAAGTAAATGATTTCCAATTAGTAAATAGTAGCTTTACCTAATTTGCGGATCATATGTTTTATTTCAATACGTTCAGTTCAGATTATAGAAATATCGAATTTTTCGGATTATTCTTAGACCCACTTAGTTCTAGTAAATTTGGTTATACTGTAGTCATATCCGAATTTTATTCGGTGGCATTACACTTGCTAAAATCAAATCAGGCGTCTCTCAAATGCTTATCAGTGCCATCGCCGTGTATATTACATTAACGGAATTGGTGTATGGTAAGCTAAACGGATTGTTGTCAAAACCGTTTGTTTTAAACATGAATTAACCACATAAATGCATTCTTTGTCAAGCCAAGGATATAAACATACGATAACACAAGTTAAGCAGATCATATCCCCACTTTGAATCTCTACTATAGTAGAAACACCTGGAAGCGCTATGTACAATTTGAATTTCGTCAACTCTCCGAATTCTTCTGTAATACTCTAGATTATTTTACAAATTCCGCCAATTTTTGAGACCACTATTTGCGGCCTCTCTCTTTCTCTTTTTCTTCCTCTTTTTCTTTCTCTTTTTCTTTCTCTTTTTCTTTCTCTTTTTCTTTCTCTCTTTCTTTCTCTCTTTCTTTCTCTCTTTCTTTCTCACTTTCTTTCTTTCTCTTTTTCTTTCTCTTTTTCTTTCTCTTTTTCTTTCTCTCTTTTATTATCTCTCTCATTCTCTCTCTCTCATTCTCTCTCTCTCATTCTCTCTCTCTCATTCTCTCTCTC
>BOPP01000169.1:562374-587380 GCA_017312745.1 Gryllus bimaculatus
TATTACCTATTATAAATCTATTCTTAAATTTTTGCATTTTATTTTATTTAAAAATTAAATTTCCTTCCAAAAAGTACCTAAAAAGCTTTGGCCCCTATTATCGAATATTACCAACTCGATCTCCTCGATCTCACCCTTGCTTTTGCCAAAACTATTTCTACGGTATGTAGAAAATGATATATACATTTTTTTACAAAATGGATGAGAGTGAGAGGGAGGATTTATTTGATCCCACATGTATTTAATAAATCATGTATCAACATCTAGGATATTAGCGACCACCATTGCATTTAACAGTATGGTAACTGTGAAGATGATAAGATATGTTGACGATAGGGGAGGAAGGACGAACACACATACAACAATGGCCGAGGTTGAACTCGAACACGCTATCCATCGGTCCGACATTGCTACGGCACTATTGCCCAACTACGCCACTAACGATCTCGGCCATTCGGACCGGCACGCGGTGGCCGTTACATGACTGACGACAGTACTCATCGTGCAGTGAGTAGAGCATGCAGCCTTTTGCACATCTATGTAAGAAGGGTTGCGTTTGATCTGTCGTGTGTCAAATTATTGCAACTTTGGATGTCACATCTAGCAAAAATCGTCCATTAGGGCCCCTACCAGTGCTCCGGGGATGTACGGGACAGGAAAGTCAATACCGGAGGCACTTTAGTACAAGCAGGGAGCCGGAAACAAATTTCGACGACCGAGATGTCGAAACGTGTGTCAAGAGAAACTTTCAATAAAATAGCCATTGATTTCCTTGTGCAATAAAGTGAATTTGAATTTCTGCTCATCTTGATTTTTATTTCCAATGTTCATAACATAGATTTGGTGAGTTTTTTCTTATCTACAATTTAAATAGAAGAGCACAAAATAATGTCGACACATTTATTTTGAAGTTCCTCCTTTTCACTATTGAAATGACTCCTGAAATACGAAATATTGAACGTCAGTGATGGTGAGGTCATTGATTCAATACAAAATTGGTATATGTAAAATGGTAGGGTATCCTCGTTTGTTAATTAATTTGTTTTACCATGATATAATCACGATCATTGTAGAATAAAAAATTAAGATCGGATCGGGATTTGTGAATGTGGTTAGAGAAACAATAAGTTACGCTAACGTTTCGAAATATATAATTTCTTCCTCAGGGCCACAGAGTAAATAATGAACAGTGAATAAGGACAACGTACATTACAATAAATTGATTGTTGATTAAACGACACAAGTAAAACAAAAAAATATTTAAAATTTAAAATTATAAACTAGGGTAAATAAAACCCCAAAAGTATATAGGAAGACACACCTCACTAATAATCATGCAGGTAGTCTCAGTCAAAGCCTCCACATCCAATTCCACACGAAGTTGATGGAGCACGTGGGTCCATCGCAAGACAATTGTGATATGGGCCAAGCCCAAACGTAAATGAACAACGACTGGTTGAATTGAATGAATCGCACGCTACAGCCACTCCACGTCCCGCTACCATGTGTTTTCGATCACGTTCACGTTAAATTAGCAATATAACCTAGCAATATTCCGAGGAAAGTTGATGCAACTGTATCAAAACTAGATGTATTGACCAAATGTTATTATATTGTCTCGCGATGGACCCACGTGCTCCAGCACCTCCATGTTGAGTTCTGTGTGATGGCTTGAAATGAGACGAAGAACATTAAATTTTTCTCATAAAGAGGCGATGTTTAGTTTTCTAAAGAGTTATCATTCATTTATGTTTCAAGATTAATTTTTCTTTGTAGCATAAACCTGCGTCTCTGCTTTGCTCGTCTATCGCAAGTTTAAGCTCTCTTTAAAATGAACGGTGAAACAAGTATTAAATAAGGTTATTTGCTGTATGTTTCGAAAAAGAGAAGAAGCATTATTTCTTAAAATCGGCAAAATAGTGAATAAATCTAATTGAATATTAAATTTTAAATATTTAATTGTAAAAGTACCAAGACTACAGTTTTTGCCAATGTGAAGTTGAACGATGATAAATTTGTTTGCATTTATGTAAAGTAAACAAAACGTTCAAAAATTGTCTTTCTGATATTCATTTATAACTGTACTCTTCCAAAGAAGTAGTTCGCCAATTCACTCAACGTGTGTGCCAACCAACTCCACAAGAGAGTTTGGTTGACAGATCTTGATCTGATGAATTATTAAGACTTCGAAAGTTTGGCAAACATTCACATATAAAAAAGTAAAAAAGGAAGGGAAATAAATGTAGTTTTCATTGATGTAGTCAAACTTGTCAAACGTAAATCAAAATTGCGTAAAAACATAAAGCTTCCAACTAATGCAACCTGCCCCGGTCATCTCAACTGCAGTAAAAAAGACAATTCTGCATCTTACAAAATCAAATATTTTTCCGCGTGTATATAATATTCTTTAATAAATATAATATTTTTTGTTTATACAATAAATTAATGTAGTAAGGCAACAGATTCACAATACGAGTTCTCTTTCGAACAATTTTCACACTCCGCTGCTCCATTACAATAATTGCTTTTTAGTACGTAAGCACATAGTAGGTGAGAAATTAAAAATAGAAAAAAATATTAGTTTTCCAAACGTGGTTTACGTAGAGTAATCACAAATAATGCCTTAACTTCTTATATTTTTAGTATTAAATATACTATCTAGCAGCTTAGTTCTCTATAGAGACTTCAAGTTAATTTTCATTATGTTTAAGTTTTGTTCGCGAGAGCTGAATATTCGAAAAGTAGTTTCGTCTTCCATTACGTTAGCATTCTTTTTAGTTTTTGTTCTTTCTTTCAGTTTTATGTTAAGTAGGAAACATTAATTTGTTTGTAATGTTCCTAATGTGCTTCTGGGAATAAACTGCAGAAATCCAGGATGTAAGAATATTAAGAGAAGAATAGTATTTACTTGAGAAAGAAAAAATGAGATTTTATTTAAGTTATGAGATTACTTATAAAAAGCTCTGACTCTGGAGGTCGAGACTCGCTACTTAACTCCCCTTGCAGGAACCTTTTGAAGAGATAGCCGTACGAAAACATTGTTTAAAACGTATCAACATCATAAAGTTGCCTGTCGTGTACTGATTTTATAGCTCACCTTCCTGCTGTTGTAGAAACTCATGTCACTCCGTGGGAATTTGTGATTGACAACGAGCATGCGGAACGCTTTCTCGAGTTTAAGTGGTTTCCCTCCTTATTGTATCATCGTTCATTTCAAATCCATCACCATAATCACTTATACCCCATTCATTAACCCAAATCAACCCAGGATTGTTAGAAGAGGCTACATTGTGAGGATAATAACAAAGATAAAAAATAATTTAATAAAAATACCCCATACACGCAGTTCCTCCTATGAAGGAAGCTCTCTGCACCTTGAAACACTTTCGTAACAATTAAAAAGAAATACTACATGTGATCTCTTTTATTATATTTATTAATATAATTAAACTAACTAAAGAATTTAACTAAAGAATTGAGAGTTTTGTATATTGTTAATAAGCTTGCAATGACGTGCCTTTACTAGTGACAGCAATTCTGCGGAAAACCGCAGATTAGGTGTTAGCAGTCATAGAAAAGTCACAGAAAGTTTGTTTTGAGGTCCCTTGTGTAGTTAAAAAGTATGCATTCACTGGGATCAACAAAAGCCACGTAAATTTAAACCTAACCTCATAACTACAATTACGTTTGTTTCCTTTATTATTTTCGTAGAATAAATTAATTTAAATTGTATCTAGAGTGTTTATATATCAATATATTATTTACTATTCTTATATATTGAACATACTTTTAACTGTTCTAATCTGCACGCGAGCGGTGTTCCTTTACTAAAATCAACTTTTCTTAATTAAAATATAGTGAGATCCCATGTTTATACATTATTGATTCAAATATTCCTGCAACTGCACGTGTCCCAAAATCATTTTCCAAACTTCTAAGGCATGTAAGGGTCGAATATAATAACTTTTTCGTAATGAACATGGGCCGGAATCTCATATAACGATGTTTCACATGTGACATAAACCTTTGAACCGTCGGCACCTCATCGTTCACTGGCACGTTTACATCGTTTGGCAGATACACTTGCGACAACCAAAGATATTTGGTTACAAAACATCAGTGCAAAGTGAGTTGCTTATTCATCAGGGGCAAATACTGACGTCACACACAGTTTTAAACAGTTTTTATGTAAAATAAATAAAAATAAATACTTGGGTAACTTTGTTATATGTAATTACCACCACGTGTTATTTGGCAAAAAGTAATCTTAGTGCTTCCCACATTATATAAAATATAACGTGTTAATGTTTATTCTGACGCATCGTATATAAATCCCTCCCATACAAATTAAACAAACGTGAAACTAATTTGTAATCGTGAATAATCTAAAAGCTTTAGATTCGTGTCTATAATGAGCTAAATCCAATAGAAACTTGCGAGTTGGAGAACTCGGAGGTAGAGAGCGAGGTTATGAGCCAGTAGAATCTGTCACCGTTGCACTCGGCTCTTAATTGATTGGAGCCCTGGGTAACATGTCTAATTAGTGCACTAGAACTTCGTAGTAACAGAGACGAGGTATTATCCTGACGGCATGTGGCACCAGGTGTGCTCTGTTTCGTGGAGTCACGTCAACCCTCCCTGCGCATAGAAACTGCTTGGGAATGCTCCCTCACCAAACAGCTCAGCAAACGCTTAACTTATCCAAAGGCGAGATGAGAGGCATGCTTTTGTATAAATGTTTTTGAATGTGTATATGTAATCCAAAGTATTAGTATGTTTATTTTATTTATTAGCATTTGTACTTCTAACGAGAAGTGTTTAAAAACGTGCTCATGTTATTGCTTAACAAAGAGACTATAAAGTTCTTGCAATTTATTTATTACCAGTGGCTGACATTTCTTAGTACTACTTTGTTCAGTTAGTGCTGACGCATCAATATTTATTTCAATGACAAAACCTTTATTTCAATGACACTTTTAAGTCGAATAAAGACCGACGTGTCTTCATAGTTGTGGTATCCACGCATCAGTAGAGGGAGTACTATTGTGACGCTCCACAGGTTCCTACGGAAGTTTGATTATTATTTCCGGGCGCGTCAACTGCGAAGTCCATTAATCCAGTAAGTGTAGTGTATGCTTTTGTCGCGGGAGGTGGCGTTGATCTCTCATCACCCGGTGGAGAGATTCGGTGCCGACCTACACACCAACTTACGAGGTTTTCCCCTACCCAACCGCTCGCACCAGCGAGGCACCAGCCCTGCCGGAACAAGCTCTAAGCTGTCCACTAGTCTCCCGACATTTGTGGTAGTGTAGTGCATGTAAGTGTGTATGTAAGTATGGGGTGAGGATAGTTCAAGGAAGAAGAAGGAATGGTCGCGCCCGGTCTTTAGGTGTTTGTTGGGGTATTGCTCCGGCATTCGTTTTGTATTGATCGAAAAAAAAACTCTGAAAACCATCCATCAGAGAAGCCGGCCGCGAGAATTCTCCTCCAGGCAGCGTCCGAATTCAATCTAGCTACCTCCCTAGTGTCGAAAGGCCTGCACCGTCGGTACCCTTGGCTCTCCCGGTCAGAGGTACTGTAGTGACATCAATTGATGTCCTGAGCCATCTAACCCTGTTCAACGGAGGAGGAGGGGGATTCGAACGAGCACAGCATTCCCCTGAGCCCCCCTCTCTATCTATCTCGTCGGGTATTTACTCCAAATTAAAGAATGTGTCACCTCAAGGTCACGAGCTGGAAGAAGAGGGAGAACTACCATCCATTTGGGAGTTTCAATACAAAAAAAATGAAGTGCAAAAGCCAGATGCCGGCAGCGGAGTGGCAGAGAATTTTCCGCCTGCCTGCGCGTGCTGTCGGCCGCTGACAGGACCGCCATCGGGCCCCACTCGAGATTCGTCTCATGTGCGGGCTGCCAGCTGCCACGAGCCACCTGCCATCCTCTGTCACCCGTACCATCCACCACTGCTGAACCCGCTTGCGGTCGCCGCATGTCGCCGGCGGTAGCTCGCAGGAGAGAGGAATCTTCTTCAGCTCTCTAAAAAAATAGATGCCTATAAAATGTTATAATTATACACAGACCGCTGAGCCCCTCCTGATTTTACTTGAGTGTTTGATGATCAAATTCTCTTTTGTTTTGTTACTTAAGGTCGCATCAACACCTAGAAAATTAGCGACCACTATTGCATTTAACGGTGTGTTAACTGTGAAGAATACATGATATGGTGATGATAGGGGTGAAAGGACAAACACAAATACAACCATACCGGAGACGGGACTCGAACCCGCGATCCTTTGGTCCGAGATCGCTACGGCCCTACTATCTTAACGATCTCCGCCATTCGGACCGGAGGATGGTCAAATTTGATACATTTTCTTTTCTTCTAATTGCCGCTCAATAATTTCATATATTAAACCAGCTATACTTAACATCAGTTTGGAAGTCCTTTAGCCGATGATGCGCAGTAGCAATAAAGAAACCACATCACGGTCTCGAGAGAATTGGCTTCATTCTTGTATTCACTGAAGAGGGGGGAGTTTCAATGCTTTTTCCGGAATATCAACTCGTTTTTGGTGTCTTTGTGTTTTTCGGGCATAAGTTGAAATTTGGTATGAACGAAATAACACACAAGCGTGATTTCTAGCGCATGTAAAGACGAAGGCGTGAGGTGTTGAGATGTCAAGCGTGAAACAAAGTGTTTGTAGTATATTGGTTCACCAAGAAAAAAAACAGACGCAGGCTACCCTGTCTCCGGCATGCTTTAGTTCAACAGCGAACATCGACAGCTTGTAGTTCCGCAGTAAAAACTGTTGAAAACCTTTCTAAGACAGCAGTTCTCACTTCTCTTGCTCATACGGGGCCCGTATGTCTGAAATCATTTAGAAACAGCACGAAATTACGCACGGAAACCAATCCTTGAAGGAGAAAACGGTTGTGCGGCGTTGTATCTTATTAGAATTTTACAACAGAGGTGAATATTCTACTGCCGAAAAATTAACGCGAATGTTGCGAAAAGACATCAAACATACCAGTAGCGTGAGGTCAATGTACCGTATTTTTGGTTTTCATTACGTTAAATGAATTGGAAGAAACAACAACGTTAAATGTCCAGGAGCTTCAAATTTTTGAAGAGGAAGCAAAAAGGTTTTAAGTTCTGGACGTAGAGACTTTTTTATAACATTAATCGTTAAAGGACAATCTACAGACGTCACAGAGTTCACAGATAACGAATATTTATTCATAGAAAGTTGAATTTATATTTCAAGAACAGTTTCCTATCGTTAACTCAAAATCGTCAAATGTGACATCGACATTTGCACCGATTCAAAAGCAAAGATGATAGTAAGTTTTTAGGCAGCGCAGTGACAGTTGTAGAAGCTCGCATTAGATTTTTAAGGGTGTGAAGAAGGTTTGCACTCGGCAACTGAACACGCGCATTTACAATTTGAAAGAGACCTCGGTAATCCAGAACGATTCCAGATATTATTTCCGGCTCTTGACGGCGCAGAGGCAGTGACGGTAGAAAAAAAGCGCGGATTATTGTTCGCCTCGCCCGCCGACACGGAACTAATATCTGAAGAAAAACTTTTCCTCTCCAGCATTTTGAAGAGGGCCGATTGCGCCTCGAAGATGAATGCTGTGACCTTTAAGGAGTGGTTTAAGAATAGCTTTTTGTCTCACCCGCGTCCAAATGCAGTTGTTATACATGGCTCCATTTAATTCCGTTATTTTGAATAAGGCACTGTCGTCACATACACGCAAGTGAGAAATATTAGATAGACTGAAGAAAGATGAAACTGATTGCGACTCATCCCGGTTTAAAGCAGAATTTCTTCAAGTTTTCAACATTTGGAGTATAATTTGTAAAAATTGTGAGTTATATGAAATTGTGGAGGCAATATGTCACACAGTGATATGTTTGCTACCTTATCATTGTGCACATAATCTTAGTGAAAAGAGTTGGGCGCAAGTGAAATAATGTATTTATTTGACATCACAAACAGTTAAAAACTGTGTTACATACTCTGGACAGAAGTGTATTCGGCCTTCTATCGCCCTTCCACTTAGCATAGAATTGGTTCTACTCGTACATTATACATAATAATTACCTTTAAAAAATCTTTATATTAATCGTGTAGGCTCCTTCCGTTTGTCGGTCTGTCCTTCTGTCGGTCACTCAACAGTTACACCCGTTCTTGTCCACCAATCTAGACAATATAAACGGGCCTCGATCTCTTGATGAACTAATATTTTTCCATCTATAAGATTCTAAGGACTTTCTCTAAAAAACGTAATTTTGTTAAACAACTAAAACGCATGTAGAGTGACTTACTTCATACACAGACGTGATCAGTGCCTCACTTAACGCCTCTCCTCAAGGTAGTCCATTGACATATTTCTTAACCGTTTTTCTCTAGGATATTTGGAAAGAATTTTAGAAAAAAAACATGTTTTTTAATATTTGAATACACTTACGAGTACATTATTGAAATTCTGTGAATTACTATGCATTCTCCGGCATTTACATCAATCTATGTAATCAAATATAATCGCATTCGGAGGGATAAGTTTAAACAAGTACGTATTTTCTTCATGTCTTCCGGGCTGATGGGCCGTGGTCCAATTGGCTCTGAGATGCCAAACGTTTCGCCCACGACTGCGGTGGGCATCTTCAGTGGCGAGGTCTCGGGCGAAGTGTCCGGGACGGTGCCTGACTGGCGACTGAGGTGGCGACTGAGGTGGTCAGTCGCCAGTCAACCACCGTCCCGGACACTTCGCCCGAGACCTCGCCACTGAAGATGCCCACCGCAGTCGTGGGCGAAAGGTTTGGCATCTCAGAGCCAATTGGACCACGGCCCATCAGCCCGGAAGACATGAAGAATATTGACTCCGGCCGTGAAAGCCTACAATGCTGTATAAGGACGTATTTTAATCGATATTTTTCGTGCATCCTTATTTGCCGGTAAATAGACGAGTAGGGCGACATTGTTATGTTTAAGAATTCTTTTTATTACAAATTTTCAAAGCACAAATGAAACTTTTTACATAAAAATACAAGCACACTAACCTTGTTTGCAATACTATTTTAGTCACGCACTTCTTCACAAAAAACACAAATCCAGCTTTTACTCCATGCCAATATGATTCGTTTCAGTCAACAATGTTAAGAGCTGAAAGTCTACTCTGGCTTCTATATAAATCTCAAACTTCGTGTTTGATGCATTCATTGGAAAAAGAATCCTCTGAAAATTTTTTGTCAATTGAATAAAGTCCATATTTGATACACTTGAAAGTCTCTCTTCACTTTATTGAATTTGAAATTCACATTTAGAAACATACTAGTGACCTTCAGGAGCTAAAATTCTGCTGAACAAATCCACATAAACTGGTTTCTCAAGAAGTAGCCCACATGCAGCTCAAAAACATCAAAGAAAATATTCTCGTATAATACTGCAATAAATTAATAAAACAGTCTTCACGAATACTGTAATAAAATAATATATTGAGTGTGACAGTTGAGCAACAAATTCATAATGGCGGAAAACTCTCCTTTGGAGCCTTATTGTCGCACGACGTCAGCTGTGTTGTACGCTGTGATGCACCAAGTATGGAAATCAGTCAGTACGCGCAATATGAGAATAGGCGGAGTAACACAATCCAATATTTACATTTTTCATACAAAATCGAAATTGTGTAATAGTTTTTAGAGTTTTTCCTAGTTCTTGGGTCTAACGCAACCACCGATCTTATATTGCAGAAGGATTTACAGCAGAAAAACCTGTTTGTTTTTGACAAAAGATACTTTTAAAAAACTAATGAAACAATTTTTATTCTGATGGTTGTAGAACCCAATTTGTAACTTGGTTTATCACCTGTGTTATTGCAGTACTGTTACAGTCATTCGCGCTGTACAGAATACAACATTAAACTGCCTGTTGCAATTAGTGCCACAAACTCTACAGAGTGTAACTTTTTGTTAATATATTCCAAGAATTGCAAATGTATGTCATTGTATCTAATATCAATTTCAATGTGAAATTCACTGCTGTTCCTTAGTATAAATATATTTCCTTTCGCTTCCTTAGAATAAGATATAGCATTAGATCTAATGATATACATTTGCAATTCTTGGAATATATCACAATTAAAACAGTGAATTATTAAAATTAGTATCATATACTGCAAAGGTACAGAGTTAAGCTTTTGTTTAATATCTTTTCAAACTCGAATTTTCTTGATAAATTATTTACAAGTGCATTTACAAATTTCACTATGAAAAACGCTACTTCTACACTACTACCACGATATTACTACACTGATTCACAGGGTGTTCACGCACTGAACAAAAAAGAAAAGAAATTGCTTTATCAAGAGGCAGTGAGGACAACAACTAACGAAGGTATTATTTGCATGCGTATGTAATGTTTTTCAATTGACTTTCAGATATTTTTTCTTCAAATTTTGTGTTAATAACAAATTAAATGAGCTAATTAGCAGCATTTCGATAGCTCTATCGCAATTTTATCACTTTACAATTATAAATATATAAGTAAAGAATGTAAGAAATATAAGAAAGAGTAAGGACATTTTGTTCTACTATACTATATATCGGAATTGTAGTAAATACATAATTCCCATATATAATAGAGTATAACACATTTTCCTTAGTTTTCTCCCTGAACTTTCATCGGCTATGCCAGTGTTCTTCTGTGCATGCGGTTTCAACAGAATTTTAGTTTTGAATGGAACGCTTATAATTTGAAGGAAATATTTTAGTTAAAAAAGTTGGTAGTGTGTAATTTTGAAAAGAAAGTTTTGTGCCTTTAAATCATGCCACCACTGTGAATGAATAGAACGAATAAACCAAACCTTCTAGTCCAAAGAAGTTGAAAATGTTAATGGAAACAGCTACTTATCTCTTTGATTTCGAGAAATGCAAAGTCACTTTCATGACTTCTTTTCCTGACTCTATAGTCCCGGTACTAGCGGCCTGGAAGACATGCAACTGCCTCAGACATGCTAAGTACGTCATTAAAATTCAAAGTTACACCGAAAACGTCTCACCCTTATTGGGAATTCTTGTTAATTAGGTGCAATAGAGAACTAAATTTGAAACTAACGAAAAAAGGCAAACTTTCGTGAACCGGGGCGCGAGAATAACCAGGCATTAACACGCCTTTGATAGTGCGCAAGGCGTAATGATCTATTCGTAAACAAATAGAGAGGAAGCGGGCGCACGGGTCACCATTCAAAGGACGTTCGGGCGGCCATGTCCAGGGGGCACAGTGGTCAAGAATACGGTTCCACAGGGACAAAAAGTGCCGAATTTTTTAAACTGAAAATTGAGGCGTTGTTACAGGATGAATTAGCATATGCACATAGTTTGCAACAGAGGCTTCATGTACTGCGAGGTGGTAGGTTCAAGTCCCGGAGGTAGCGAGTTTGGTGCGTTTTGTTGAGTTGGACGCTGTCTCAGAAACCACTCATTCTGGTGGGCCATTTTTATGGTTTTCCCCGATCAATTTCAGGTAAAGACCGATTGAGCCACAGAACGCGCGCGATTTTTTTCTTCCCATCGTGCACCCCAGTTCCGACACGAGCGCTGAGAGATTTGATGACGTCCCATCCCAAAATGCCTTATCCTCCATGAGGCTTTGGGTGTACTGGAATACGCGAATGTTTGGCTGACACTAGAACTGAGATGTAGGATAACAACGAAGATTCGTATTAACGGGGAACCAATTAAGAAGACCAACCAAGTTTAGAAGCGAAATTCAGAAAAAAGCGCACACGTTTAACTCAATAACAGTTCACGCTTAAATCAGATGGGTATGGAGACGCATAAGACTCCCGCTCTTTCCGATATTACGGTAGTACGGTAAGAATGAAGGAAGCAAGAAAAGAATTGAATGAGATTGCCTGAAGTCTTTCGCTTAGTGATTTGGGATTTTGGGTCTGTGATCAATAATGCTGAAATCGTACACTACGAATTCTAAATTTCTTGCATGCGTAATGGAGATGTGAAAGAAAATTTTTTTTTGAATCAGAATCACGTGATCATGGTAAGAACAAATAATACAGAACGGGAGTTCTCACACTTGCTTATGACTATTGCTAATTATGTAAAGATAACCTTCCTGAGAATCACGATAAATTATCTTCTCTTATCTGGAAGAGGATGAATCTTACATCTAGTCTCTATATTGCTTAATATGCAGAGATATAATGGGTGTTCTTTCTCTTGATAATAATGTTTAATAATTCTACAGCGTATCGTAAATATAATTATGCAAAATAATTCTGAACTTCTTTTTATTTTATGTAGTAATTATTGAAACACGAAATCCATTTTAATTCAATCTTCTTGTACCTGATGACGTTAAATATTGCATTTGTGCTCGGTTTTCTGCGTCGTACATTATCTATGAAGAACCTGTTGTATTATGTATTGTAGCATACTATTATCGTATGTATATCGTATTGTAGTATATCATCTGTCCCTAAAAAATCCTTCATAAATGTATGAATGTCTTAATAGGGAAAGAACTAGCTTTTCCTAATCAATTTTGTTAATTTGGACATTTTAAAACCACAATTGCAAATTTTTATTTTTAAACAATTTAACAGAGTATTTACAATATGTAGCCATTATACTTTTGTATTAGCTGCCGGGTAATTATTCTCAGAGAAAAATGAAATAAAACAATTATTTTACCCTCTATGCTAACAAAGTACGCCTTTTTAGATTGCAGTTTTGTGAACAACTCAAGTAAACTTGTTCCCAAATAGCGTTGTCATGGCAAATGTGATTTCGCTAAGGAATTACTCCGTATTACGTAGTGAACAGTTGGTTTGGTAATGAAGATTGTATATTTGTTTAGTTACATTTCGTTCAGGAAACGGAATTTCTTCCGTCAATAATGTTGCTGAAACGCAGTCATAACAAGTCTTGAGGTTATCTGATATTTGAGTGCCGCCTTCATTATTGGAAGATTAAAGGATAAAAGTATTTTTGCGGATTGAAAACACTTTTTGTAGGTTCAGGTAGTTCTTTATTTTACATAACCTTGCAAATAATACGATTAAACAGAGGATCTTGCAGCAACACTATTTTTTGAATTTATAACTAACAATTGTTTTCTTACTATTTTAAATACATTTATGAGAGACAAACTGAAATTTCCACCACTCGGATTCTTGGTTTATCCTCTGAGATCCCCAGAATGTCCACTAGAGCACGTTTTCTCAACGGGTCGGTATCGACTCTCCAATGTAAATGAACAATTATGTAAAAATAATAACACAGGAATATAATATTTTTTCACAAACGTTTCTTCATATTTCTAGGGATATTGTCTTAAAGTAATTTATATATGATGATTTGTGTTCTGCAAAACGTAAGAGGGTCTATTAAACAAATAATACTCTTACAAGTGGTGTATGGAAGAAAGAGTTGGTGAATTGCAGCGCTGGAGCGAAGCCCTGCGGGCGCGGGAGCCGGCGTCGTGCCACTGTACGGCGGGGCGAAGCGCTGGCCGTCGAGCCCCGCCCCCGCCCGCCCCGCCCGCCGCCGGCGGCGTGCCCAGGGCGCGAGGCCGCCGAGGCCGGAAGTTTGTAACTGTGAAGCGCGCCGGAGGAGCAGGAGGAGGAGGCAACTCGGCGTGCAAGTTGGCGCGCGGGGGGGCAGAGGCAGATTCGGGCCTTGAGAGAGCGCCCGCCGCTGCCGTCGCGTCGCGAGGCCGCGTGCAAAGGCGTGAGGAAGACGGGCGATGGGGGAATGGTGGCGGAAGGGGATGAGATGGCGTAGGGGGTAGTGGGTAGGGGGTCGGAGGGAGGACAGTGGAGGGCGAAGGAGAGGAAATGATAGAGGGAGCGCAGGGCGTGGAGGGGGAGGGGGCCGAGGAGACAAAGTAGACCAAGAGTTAGGAGATCGCAGTGGGAGGCAGATAGGGCCAAAGGGTGCGGAATAGGCCACAAGGAGGTGGAACATGATCGAGGAGAGGAGGGTGAGAATGGGCGGTAGGGGCGTAAGGAACGGAGAGTCGAGAGGAGCTTTTATTTATTTTATTCGGTGCGTCAGGCGATGAGGGCAAAGTGTTCCAAACATCGGACGTTAATCCCGAACGACCGGAATTCCTTCACCCGCGCTCGCTAACTTCGCATTGCTTAACGATTGCCTTCCTGCCTCGGCAGGGAGTGAGTGTAGACTGCAGATTTCATATTCACTAACGGATATGAACTGCTGACGGAATGTACCACATTTTCACGTTTACTACCACATAATACAATATAATATATAACTTCATTGAGTCTGTGTGCAGAGACCGTCGCATATTTTAATAACATGTGCAGACAACTAGTACTCACGAATATCCCAGAATTTTGAACCTCACATATATATTAATAGCACTCATCCCTCTTTGTGACTTAAAAGGAAGAGCATAAACAATGTATAATGTAAATGTCTAGATGACAGAAATAAATGAGAATAGTTGGCGGTCTATATATTAGTAATAATAATATAGTTTTGCAGAGGCGAAGGAACACCGCGAGGCGGTTTTTTTAAAAATTATTAATTAATCTATTTACGTCAAAAACAGTTAAAAGCTGTGTGTGACGTGCTATGGGGAGAAGTTAATTTGAAGTTACATGTATATCCAAAAGGAAAACAAGAGGCCATCTCAGCATTGGCTCGAGGATCAGGCAAACTGGACGAAAACCTGATCGAGATGGGGATCATTGACCCTGAAGCTGAATTACAATACTTGTTACAAGTTCTTTACAATTATACAATCCAAATGATATCAAATACTTTAAATGTCATTGTTCAAATTAATATTACTTTTCTTTTGGATGCTCGGTATAGTCTTTTATTGTATAAAAACAGTTGTGCAGCAGAAAATATTTTACTTGGGACTTAAACATTTGTATTGAATTTAATCGTTTAATTTCATCTGGCAAGGTGTTGTAAAATAATGTACATGTATTATAAGTAAAGTATTTGTTGTGAGCTGTTGATACCGTCACCTGATGAATATGATTACTACATCGAGTGTTGTAGTTATAGACAACTGCGTTTGCTGAAAATATATTCCCCCTCTTAAGTAAGTCATTTTTGACAAAAACTTCTGATTTATATATGAAGAGACAAATATAATGGTAAAATACCTAGATTAATAAAGAGAGGCTTACAAGAATCACATGGGTGTGATTTACTTATTATTTGTACAATTCGTTTTTGTAACCTAAAAGTCTGGGAACTATAAGATGTATTTCCCCAGAATATTATGCCATATCTCAGACGGGAATGAACATTCGCGAAATATACACAACGAGCAGTGTGTAGGCTGGCTGAATTTGATTTTAGGTTCGGGCGCTCGCAGCTTGGGACGCGGCCACGGTGCAGGAGATATGTCTGGGGACCGAAAACCCCAAGCAGACGTGTACATGGACGCCGGATATCATATTCCAGAGGCAAAGGAACGCCGCCAATGCCAGGGACATACGTACTAATGTGCCCATGATGGATGCTCACTCACGTGTATCCAGACGGCGACGGCAGCGGAGGGGCCGGCGGCGGCGACGGCGGCGACGCGGGAGCGGTGCGGGCGTCCGCAACTTGGGACATGGCGGCGCCGCCCCTCGCGCCCCGAGCTGCAGCAAAGGCGCGCCCCCGGCGCCGCGCCGCCAAAGGAAAGACGAGCGCCGCGGCCTCGAGCGAAGTCCCGCGCGAGCGCCGCGCCGGTGGGGGGAGGCTGGGCGGGGCGCTGGACGAGGGCAGACTGGGGAGCGCGTTGAAAAGAAGTGTTCGCGGGGTGGCGTGGTGGAAGTTGTAGTGAACGCGGCATTTCTTGGGAATCGATAACTGGGAAGTTGAGCATTGGATGTAATTTAGAGGGAATGTTCGGCCAATGAAGGCACATTGATGTTCAGAATAACGAATACGCGAAAAGAAGTAGGTAAAGAGAAGAGTTAGTAAGAGTTTTGGGTATGACGGTGAAATGGAGACCCATTGTCATGGCAAACACCTTTAACGGGCAGAAAAGAAGAGAATAAGGGGGTTTCGGAACGTCGAATCACGGTGACGAAGCACCACATGGGGCGATACGACGTATGCAGGGTCGGAAGTCTTAATTGATTATTTCGTGTTTCTGAGTGCGTAAGGAGCTATGTTTAATATTCCCGTAAGTAGAGTACGTATTTTATAACGGGATTAGGCGTTGATATTTCCTTGGATATCCAGTGCCAACCTACACGGCGGATTGTTTTCCCCATCCAGGTATCTTCCGCAAGCGTGGCACCGCACCAAGCGTGACAAGCTGCAAGCTCTCTCACCTATGTCGTGCTGTAGCGGATGTAAGTTTAAGTGTGTGTACGTGAGGATTGAGGAAAGCAACGAAGAGGAAGGAAGGATCGCGCGTAGTTCGACGCCCGTTTGTTAGGGTACCGCTCGGATATCGTCTGATGTTCATAGGAGGAACCAGTTTTTACTGTTTTTTGACTAAATCAATCCAAATCGAAAGCGGTTTGGTCGTCCACAGCTGCAACCTCTTGTCATTTCCTAAGCACGCGTTGCGAGGTATCGGCTGCCGTCTTCCGCTGGTCTTGCTGCGTTTTATAGCAATTATGATCGGATTTTCCTCGCTCTTGGATTGAGCCTACGTTAGTCTTTGCTCAAAAGCAATTTTAATGAATTAGTCTCCAATGTTCTGACTACTCTGCCTGAAAATTATGCTGCTTGCTTGTCTCTTAAGTTGCAAGCTTCTACCATACAATATTTTGAATTACATGAAAATAATGTTTTTGAATATAGGTAAAAACATTAGAAATAACTCTAAAATAGTTTGAACACACGAGGTGAGATAATTTTAATGTTTCAGCATCGCCTTAATTTACAATAGATTAATAATACCCTGTAAGTGAACACACCGGCAAGGTTTAGCATAAAGCCAGCACTGCCACTGAATTTGCAGCCACCCTCACCTGGTGTCTAGACTTTGAGTTCCGATAGTGGCTGATTTTCGGCACCAAATAAATAAGTAGGTCGGCTGCCTGAGAGAATTCTAGTAGCCGGGTGCTCTGATTCCTAGTTTTCCTGGCTTCTTTGAACAATAACAGGTTAAAACGATAATACGTCCCTCATTAACATACGCCTGTCAAGTTTGGAACAATATAGCAAACACACATCTAAAGAAACTACAAATCATTCAAAAAAAGTATCTAAGAAAAGCCGTACAAGCCCCTTGGTTTATTCCAAATATGCAAATTCACAGAGAACTAAACATTCCTTCCATTAACGAATATATTCAACTGACGAGTAACAGATTTTTCACCCTTCTTCCGTCGTGTACAAGTGCACAAATATTTGATCTAGGCAAAAATGCTTCCATCCCAACCCGTATTATCTCTCGATACCCCAAAGACTCTCTTAAACCACCTTAAATTAGAATAATTTCCATCCCCTCCCATTAACCAATTCCGCTGCTGGAAAAAAATCAAATTAATGCATTAATTAAAAAAAATTAAATACATTTCTTTTGAATTACTGCTCTGCAGACTTTGTTTACGAGGTAGCCGTGTGGTCCTCCTCAAATACTGTCAGCCGAAAGGCCAAAAATTATGTGTAATAATAAGTTGTAAATTAAAACCCCTGAAAGGCATATTATGGCGAACAGGCAGAAAAATAAATTTAAAAAAAAACAATAACAGGCGAATGATGGAGTTGTTCTCTAACAAGCGGACCACGGAACCTGCACGATCCTCTCTTCTTGCTTGTCCTATACTCTTTCCTTACACTCACGCTCACACTTATATACACATGCATTACACTGCCACAAATGTCGCGAGACGAGTCGAGGTCTTATAACTTAACTCGACTGGGTTAATTACCCACTGGAGGGAGATATCGTGAACGAAAATTCACCGCAAGCCGATGTGTGAGGTCTAGCGCCGACCTACTATACTATTGGGGATAGAAACGTCACCTTCTGGGATAAAACATTCCCTGCACGAACGGAACTTATGGTTATATTTGTTGCACGGTGACATAAATCAATCAAATGTAAAATAAAACGTTTATTTACGTGTGTCTGCATTTTCTTAGCTGTTGGCTTCGTACTAATTTATAGATCCTTTATCGTTTACATAGTGTACAGTAATACTACATATTTTCTATGCCCAGATTTGGATGAATATTTTTGTGTGGTCACCGTGACTCGAAAAGTGTTTTGAAATGCTCAAACGGTTAACAGAATTATGTTCAACATAGATATTCTCTGATTTATCTCAACTCAACTCCATGAAAATTTGAAAGGAATCTTTCACGTTTGAGGTGGAGTATACAGGAAGCCCCTTCAGCAACAAATTTCCAAAATAACTGATACACGCAATTTTTAGTTTCCTTAAAACGTCTGTATTATCGAAAATGGAAGAAAGTTACATTTTGTGAAATCCTTCCTAAAACTACGTTAGTAAAGATGTTGGTTTCCTTAATGATATCTAGTTTTTGCGTAATTTTGATATCTTAAAATTATTACTCTTCATATACATTCGAGGCACATGCCAAGCGACCAGCAACAGTAAAATTTAAGTAACTAATATGTTAGATTATGGACCAAAAGTCTCCCTATTCTTAATGTATATGATGTTTCATATTTAATACGGAGATATCCAAAAATAGTTTTTTGTAATGTTCCATTTTTCGCGTCCTGTCACATTCAATTAGATTATTAGTCACCTCTAATTCACAGCACGTCACTGCATTCCCTGCGCATGTCAGAATGTGATGTAAGATTCCCAAGAGATTCACTAATGACTAACTGCGTACATTATGCATGACGCGAACCTGACATACTTAATCAAGCACCTCTCTCTAGAACGATCTTATCCTACATCGTGTCCCTTTGCATCACGTCAAATGCTTTATGGATGGGTACTCCAGTAACAGTATTTAGATGCCCTGATAAAAATGTTTATCAAATCATAGTGACAAACGGCGGAGAGCGATTTCTTATCAAGTTTTGGAAAATGTTTTCTACTGATTTTTTATATGTTCGGTGTTTGTAAGATACGAATTAAATGAAGTTCATATGCGCTTTAAATTTTGAATAGATATTTAGAAGTACTGTTATTGTTACTGGCAGTAGTGTGTCATATTCAATACTTCTGAAAAATTCTTTCTTAGAAACTAAAACAGAGACAATTTAGATTTTTAAGGCGTATTGATGTTTTTCTATTTTTTTCTATTCTTTTTCTTCTTCTCTTCCTTCTCCATTTCCTCCTTCTCCTTCTTCTTCTCCTCCTTATTCGTGGTCTTTTTCTTCTCTTTATTCGTAGTTTTCTTCTTTTTCTCCTTATTCGTAGTCGTCTTCTTCTTCTTCTTCTTCTTCTTCTTCTTCTTATTATTATTATTATTATTATTATTATTATTATTATTATTATTATTATTTCTATTGGTATTAGTATTAGTATTAGTATTATTACATTCGAGCCTAAAGACCTCACTTGAATATAAAAATAGTTCAGGATGGAATGATCGTTTTAACCAGCAGATCCAAGGTCCTGTGGGTGTTTCTACCATACTTTGCGCAAAATATGAGCTGTTCCCAATAACAGGATTCTTGTACTTTTCTGACTTTTTACTGGCCTAGAACCAGTTTTTACATACATTTTGAAGAATACATCTCAGAGTTTCGATTATTTCAGCATGAGTATATTTTACACCACACATTCTGAAAATCTCGGTTTGCAAGTTCTTCTATTTAAAACTTTTCAATTTATTATTTCATAAATTCTCAGCAGGTACTAGAAACCATTTGCCTGACCGATCCAAAGAAAAAGATGAAAAATTCACCTCAGTTCGTCGATCAGTTTAAGAATAATCGCTTAATATGGCAAGTCTATATAACTTTGCATTTGCACGTCCCAAAGCAAATCTATCCGTCGCAACTCCCATGTTGGACTGCTACACTGCAAGTAACCGCCAGTGAATCTTTTTCGAGTGGACACGAAGATGTGGTGTTGTATCCCCGCACCAGTAGGGGGAGCGCTAGTCGTCACGCTTGCCCTCTTCGTATGGAAGGGGAGGGGTAGTCTAAGGGGTGTAGCTCTTTTTCCCTTATTTGCTCACCTTGTTATATTGCGACTTTTTTAACCGTACACCTGAGCCCCGTCTTAACATTGTCATCGCATTTCGCGTCTTTCTCGATCGAGCCGGTAGATGTCGCGACCGTATTAAGTAGTGGTTGATACAGTCGCGTTCATGCGACATCTAGGGGCACGCCGAGAAAGACACGAAATGCAGTGATAGTGCCAAAGTGAAGACAGGTCTCGGGTGCCCAGTTACAGACAGGTCTCGGGTGCCATGGCCAGCGGCAGAGCGGGCAGTCACAGCTCTGATGACGACGCGCTGTTTTTTGTATGACGGTAAATACATACGTAGTTATTTAAACTTTACGTATGTAATTTTTGATGATTATTCACTAACTTAATCTAAGCTTATATACTATACAATGCGATGGAGTCTCATTATGCGTCCTCTAATCTGGTTCTATGCTTGCGGATTTGATTTGGAATGGATTTTTATTTTGAATTCTGTTTCTATATATAGTGTTTTTGTCAGTCTGAATTCGGAGAGTGCTGGGATTTGATGAATGTTATGATAGAAATTTGTGTCAAGGTATATGATGTAATGATCTAATTTTTCAATTTTGAATTCCTCATAAAGCTGATTATTGGAAATGAACCATTGGGCGTTAGTAATGGTTCTCAGAAATTGGTTTTGAATGATTTCGAGTTTGCAGATATTTGTATTGGCAGTAGTTATCCATACGGGACAGGCGTAAGTAATTGTGGGTACGGCGCGTTGGTGCAGAAGCTCTGCAGACGGGTGTGTCACTCTGCGTGCACCGAGGTGCCGCACCCCTGCCAGCTGTTGAGCTCTATCCAGTGCCTCGTCCAGCCATCCCTCGC
Organism: Gryllus bimaculatus; assembly: GCA_017312745.1. Lineage (NCBI taxonomy): Eukaryota > Metazoa > Arthropoda > Insecta > Orthoptera > Gryllidae > Gryllus > Gryllus bimaculatus. The sequence goes on from BOPP01000169.1 coordinate 583,343, forward strand.
TCGCCAAGAACACTTGTGACTCGGGAGAGCAAAATTCGGATTCACGAGCGAATATGAAGACAGCTGAGCGGATTCGAGCGAGGCGTCGGAAAGTGCGACGGCCGCGCACACTCCCCGCCGCAAAGCTTCGCACAATGGAAGTCCGATGGGCTCGCTCGAAAGCTCCGCTCGCCTCGCTGGCCCACTCGGCCATCTTCGTTCATATTCGTGGCTCTTCACTTTGCTCTCTCGTGTCACAAGTTCCAAGGAGAGCGCTAGCCGCTAGCCGCCACTGGCCTCCGAGGTTACCATCACCGTGCAGGAACAGCTTTCAGAGCTTTTTTTTAAAAGGTCGCTTTTTAGCAACTTTTTTCTCCATAGACAACTGTGATTGCTTCAACTGTAGGGGTGAACTGTAGGAAGAACACGAGAGGACAATACCAACACATGCAAACGTCCATACCCGAGGCGAGATTCAAACTCGCGACCCTTCGAACCGAGGCAGCTATGGCCTTTCAGTGTTAGCGACCTCGATTTTCAGAGCTTTCTTCCCTCTCGGAAGGGTCAAAGAGTGGACTCTTCATACCGCCGCGACACCCTCAGAATATTCAAGAGTCACGCCATTAAGCTCTAGTGTGTTGGCAATATTCGTATGTTATAACCTAATGGTATTACAATTAAATAAATGTACGATGACTTCACAAGAAAGCATCCTGACTACACATGCTCTAATTAGCTACACAGAAAACGAAGCGATTATGAACAAACTATTTACAAATTTAGATAACCAAGATTGCGAACAATGCGAACTTTAATTCACACAATCATAAAAAAGAATGAATGGCCAAATGATTCTCCAAACGAGTGGTAGCCTTTGAGAATAGGACAAATACATACAAAAGTTAAATCAGCAAGAGCAGAAAATAAGGGTGTAGATAAGGGTTCAGTAGATCAAACTATGAAATACTTTGTCGGCATGAAAAAGGTGATTATGCTTCAGTGTTGTGAAATGATCATGCCTATAATTTTCACATGTTACCCGTAACCATTTACAACCAAAATTGTTGTACCCATCAGTGAATAGAATTCAATTGTTTCATGTGTATGACGTGATATATGGAGGCAAAACAAAGAAATTGTCATTAGGATGTAAAAGTTTTTCATAATCGCATGTCGCGATGTTAAGGATATTGTGGTATGCTGACTAGACAACTTGTAGCGAAAACACAAACTGATGTTTTTTTACGTTTTCTCATTTTCTACATTATTAAGCTTGCAACGTCGCGTCATCCGGACAGCTCAGATCAATTTGTATAACCGTTGGCTATTGATATCAGTCATTACAACATTAATGGAACCACACTGGTTGAAGAAAAACTTTATTTGTCAAAGGAAAGACATGCTGAGTTCTGTTCTATACTTGTTGTTTAAGAATAATACTAGACACTAATTGATGTGTCTCTAGAAGTTGATAAAATAGTAATATTATTTTGCCCGTTTTCTAGGTTTGGAGTTTAAATTACTTTTATTTTCAATGAATGTGCTAATGTTTTTAAAACATTGCCTAAGTCTTCATTTTGTTTCTTTAAAATGAACAAAAAGCATGCTGGTGCCTCATCTGGTGCAAAACCCTTGTATTACTCACGTTATCACAGGTTCATAACAACGAAACACGCTCATCCGGAAATAATTAATCTACAAGGGATAACGTCCGTTGTAATACGTTGTTTCGATAACACGATGAAACTTGTTGAAAAGTAGATTACTAAGAACAACGCGAATTTCCCCAGAACTTTAGTAGATATAACTTGTAACACGTAATATATTCTTCTGCTATCACAAAGTACTAGAATATTTCATTATTTCACCCGGGGATTCTGAAACTAATGACGAGCAATTCATATTTCGTAAAGAATATCAGAGTTCTCAACTAGTAGTACTTTCACTCCGAAGAGTCTATAACTTACATTCGCATGTTGCTCTACGGCACGAATTTGCATACCGGGGCGTAATCGATTGTCGCGACGCAATCTAAATTCCCAGAGCGACTTCCACACTGCATTCTCCGCGCTTGGAAACAACAGAAGAGCGCGAGAGGGAGCGAAGTGGCGGCTAACGAAGCAAACTCGCTAGTGGGGGCGGGGGCGCACAGTGGTCCATGAAGGGCATTTGTCGACACTAAATTACTTGTCTTTGGTTTCTTTGTTTCTTTCTTAGCATTTCTTCATTCTTCTATTCGTTTTGATTCTCTATTCCTAACAAAATAGTACGTTTTCCGCAGTAGTTGAAAAGATACAGAAACAAAAGATTGGCAGGTATGTGAAAGTGTGTAAAATGTGTTTATTGTATATTGTGCATTTAAAAGTATTAGCTTACAGTTTCAACGCTGTAATTTTAAATTTGAAGTAATAACAAAACCCAGCTCTTTCATTATTGCACAGTGATGATTTCTTTCCTGATGTTCGTTTCATGTCATTAGATTACCATACTCTATATGTCACCATTTCCCTGCAAGCGATGATACTTGCATTTCTTTAATACTCCAGACGTTATACAATGTGAATTAGGCCACATTATGTTCAAATTTTTAATAAACCCATGAGCAATTATGTATTAGTTCAGTAATTGCCTCAGCTGCGTTTTTAACATCTTTCTTGTTGCTGATGTTCTCTTTATGAATTATATTTGAAAAATCAAAATTGTTTTCAAAACATTTCAAAACGTTGAAATGTTACGAATCAGACAATTTTCAATATAACTTTTGCTCGTATAAATATCTTAAGACCAAAACGTGTTATGACATGAATTTTAGATAATTGTTTTCGACATCTTCCACATATCATCAATAGGAAGCATCTTCATTGGAGCTCATGAACTTTCACTAGCCTAAACGAGAAAATATCTATCACTTAACTATGCCCTCAAATCGTCAATATCAGGAAACCTTATCATGTATAACAATATTTCTCCTAAAGCTCTCAGTGCAAGAGACAAAAAACACGGTGAGCAAAAGGATTTTAAAAAATCCAAGAAAATAATTTCAAAATACCTCAAATGTAAACAAAAACGAACCGAAGTATTGCATTCCACCATGGGTCCTTTACAGTTTTAATAACAATCATCACTGCCCGAGTCAAGACGTCTAGATATCTATAAGAATCATGGCCGTCTAGTCTGCGGTTTGGTGGTGCTGCTGCAGAGGCAAAACACTCGCTTACCTGGTTTTCCCCTAACTTCCAAGCTACGGAGTTGTGAGGAGATGCAGAATAACTTAGGAGTTTTCATTAAATCATGAGAAACCAAGAAGTTAATTTTAATAAAGAATTTAATCAACAAAATAAGTAGATATTAAATTTTTAATTAATCCACTGAACGTTTGATAACAACAAATTAAATGAAAACTAAATTACATGCTATTACATAACCAACAGACACCCTTACTCTTAGTCCAAATTACATCAATTAATTCATACTTCTCGGTTGCGATGAATTCGGAAGGCACTCAGGTGAACGCCCTCAGACATTGTGGGTTCCCTGGAAGCTCGCGGCCGCGGTCTTTCCGGCAGGGGGCAGTGAGATTACCGCTCGCCCGACAGCGAGCGGCGAAAGCGCTCGGCGAGAGCGCGAGGAGGCGGCTGCGTGCGGCGCCCTCCGCCCTCGCAGCCGCGATGGCCTTCGCCCGCAGGAGTTCTTTGAAGCTCACGCCGCGCGCACGCAATCGCGGTCGTCGGCAAACGAAATGAAGTCTGTTTCGCGGTCGCGACAGCTCACGCCTTGCCCGCGGAGCGGCCCTCCCTTCATTTACTCATCACTTGTATTTGCGATATTATCTACCCACCTAAATCTGGCTGGGGTGTACCGTCGAAATACTGAATATAACGTGAATTGGTCGAAGCGCTAGCAATTGCGGGTGATAATTCCGGCGTGCAGGCCGACTTTATTCAGATTTTCCGCGGTGCGGAGCTTCGCAACATCGTAGCCAGAGAGAGAAAGAGAGTGACAGAGAGAGAGTGACAGAGAGAGTGACAGAGAGAGTGACAGAGAGAGAGTGACAGAGAG
>BOPP01000169.1:589081-606119 GCA_017312745.1 Gryllus bimaculatus
GGGAGAGACGGAGGGAGAGACGGAGGGAGAGACGGAGGGAGAGACGGAGGGAGAGACGGAGGGAGAGAGTATCATGTCATATTCACCGAGAGCGTCGGGCAGTTGAACGTACATTACCGGATATCTGAGAAATTTCTCATGCCTCGAGACAGCACTGGCTTGCAACAGCGAGGCTGCGCTCCCGTCACTTAAGTAAAGGTCGAGGCCCGCGCCACATAACCCAAGCACCGCTAGCAGAGGCAGAAGAATGGCTCGCAGGGAAGAGCGGGCGCGGCGCCGTGCCAGCATAATGACTGAAACTTGATTAATTCCATCTGTCGGCCAATGCAGCACAATGTTTCCCCGCAATATTTATTTAACCCTTCGAATACGGAAAAGAAACTTGTAGTGACAGAATATCGCAGACTTTCTCGCATTATTTCTCAATTTGTAATATTCGAAAATTCAGTGAGTACAACGAAAATCAGGCCACCGCCATTATTTTAAGTGTTCCTTGTTCTATTCGTAGAAACAAATGACGAAAAAACTTGGAGCTGTTTTCGAGCTAATGTTTTTTTTTTATAATTTGCCCTTATTAAAGAAGAAATTATGCGAAAACCATTCATTTTTTCAAAATATAGTACACATCTTTTTGTAAAAAATATTTTTTAGAACAGAAAATGTTTAGTCATTTTAGAGAACATAATTATTAATTGTTTAAAAATTGAAAATTGCCTTCATTTTACCAAAAAAATCAAATTTTTGACAAACTATACATGACCTTATTTCAAGAAGTCTCTTTAAAGAACATATCTCTCAAGCGCCTTTTTTCGCTACCGGAGAACAAAATGTAATTAAAACATTTGCAGCCATTTTTGAAAACGTTTGAAAATGTTGAGACTTCATGTAAAGTACGCCCCAAAATAAAAATATTCTTTAAAACTTAGAGAGCCTGGAGTTTTTTAATAGATCGAGGAATATCAACTTTGGGGAAAATCGGCTGAACGATTTTGGTTCTTGTTTGGCCACCGGCGACGGAAAATCGAATACAAGACTTTTTGGTATCAATAACACACAGAACACGAATTCTAACTACTCAATGTGTTAGAGGAATTAATTTTCTATATATAAGAACAGTATTTATACACTTTTTCATTACCGGGACTCGACAATAGGAGTTTACCTGTCGAAAATTCGCCGTTTTCTGATGCACAATTAGAAAACATTTTCTTCTTAATAAGCAAGTACGAGAATGTAAAAATAAGAAATTTGAATTTTTTATTGTTTTGTCTAAAATATTACCTACAGGTTAAACAATTTCTTTATATTACTGTCTTTTCCAGCAATCTTGCCACAGTTTATTGAAATTACATGGAATTTGCTTTTCGTCCATGTATCTAAGCCATTGTGGTTCAATGTGCGTGATACGACGGCGTACGAGATGGCGGTGGGCAGGCATGCAGCGTGTGAGAATGGTGGCATGGGTGAGCTGCTGGGCGGGTGGTTAGTGTGTATGGTTTGGTCGGGTGGGTGGTTTCGCGGACGGTTGGGATGAGGTGGATGGGCGGTTCGCGGGCAGCGGGGGAGGGGCGATTGGGCGTTCGTGTGCTAGGGTGGGCGTTCGAGCGGCGTGCATGCGCAGCTGCGGGGGCAAACGCGGGCGCGAGAGCGCTGCGTGAGGTGGCTGAGCGGCTGAGGAACCAGGGAGTCTGGAAGAAAAGGAACTGTTTCAACGAGCGCTGGAATTTACGACTGCGCTGCGGTGCGATAGCACGGAGCATTTTCTCCTCAGTCATCCCGCAAAGCTGTGAAAACGTGGTCTACCGAAGTTCTTTATTTCCTTTCGGTCTTTCTCTCGCCCCTTCTTTTCTTTTTACGCGGCGTTCGACAGTTCAGTAGAGGGAACGTCTTGGGGAGAGTTCGTGTTGAAAACTCGCGTGAGCTCTTCTTTCAGTTCTCCCAACTTGGCAAGACGAGTCATATTGCTTGGCAGTTTCCTATACAATATTTTAGATACTCCATCCTTCAATATATCAATACATTTTTCTGAAATAACCAAACCCAACAGCAGTGTTTATTATTGTCTGCCAACGCCAACTCAAAGCCATTACCGTAAAATACATACTTTCTAAATTGGTTTACTTCACGAGATTTTTTTCTCAGCAAATCTGTCTCGATGATGCCTTAAGAGCTCATATACATTTTATCAATGTCTTCTATCATGAAATGTACCAACTTTCAATTAAATTGTTCCCTCACATTGACATCCGTTTTTCAATGTTCAAAATTATCCATTAGACTGTACGAGCTGAATTTTATTCTCAGAAACGTTAACTTCCAATTCTATTACATTTAATTCTTTTTGGCAATACTACTACGTTTTGATTTTGATTGTCGCCCAAAATTTTTGTATTTTACAGTCAAGAAATATATGAGATAAATGTCTAAATATTTACGTTTGTTTATCCAATTTGTAGAATAAATTTAATCTACGCACTTCTCTGAAAAAAAAACAGGCCAAGTACTTAGAAAATCTCTGTGTATGCAGCAATGAAACTTTAATCCCCAAAGTGAACAAAAGTGCCATTAATTGAATCTGACAATATTTTTGATACGTATTTTTCTGCGAGTTCTCGTCAACTACCGAGATGCGAAACAGAATTTAATTAATAGGGCTTGTCTTTTGCTCATTAATCCGACGATCGATTCGCTCTGGCGGTGGCAAGCACTCGTCATTCCTGGCGCCCCAAATAAGGTGATGAAACATTCCGCGCATAGTCCGCGAATGCTTTAGAGGAGGAAGCCCGTCTATTATCGCACCTTCGCCCACTCGCTGCAGGCTTCTCTTCGGCAGAGTTTGCTACCTGCCTCCGGAACAAGCAACTTCCATTGCTGCGGGGGCTGACTCGGAGGCGGCGGCGAAGTCGGGATCGGAAAAGGGAGGAGAAAGTGGTGGGGAGGGAGTGGATGTAGTTGAGGATGGGTGTAGAAGGAGGAAGAGGGTAGACAGTGGTGAGGGGATATTGAGGAAATGGCAATGCCAGGATATCGTGATTGGAAAATAACGGTGGGCGGGAAGACCCCTACGGTGGGGATGGATCGAAGAAGTAGCGTGATCGACGGGGAGAACGGATCAGGGAGGGGTGTGATATACGGGGCGAGGGTGGGGAGCAATCGAGAAGAGAAGGGATAAACAGGGGAGGGAGCGAATCTGGAGTGGGGACAAGGACGCGGGGATAACCCGCGGTGAGACGAGGCAAAAGCATGGAGGGATAGTCGCTGAGGCGGGATTGAAGGAAGGAGAGAGTCATGGACGGACGGAGTGAAGGGAATGAGAGTCGACGGGAGCAGGGTGGTTACATCGTGGGAAGAAGGAATTGGGGCGCCAGCGGGGGACGCGATGGCCCTGGGACTGAAGCAAGGGCAGGGGGTCGGTGCGGAGGGACGGAGGATGGAATCCGGCACGCCATTCGCCACACGCTGCCTGCTGCCGGCGATTGAGCCGCAAGGCACCGGCGCTGCTGGCAGCGTGAGGATGCGCCTGATTCGGGAGGCGATGTGATGTGGGTCCAAGATGAGGTGTCCAGAGACGTTGGGAGTTGACAGTTCACGTTAGTGCTGTTTTAAATTGAACAAAACATTTGCAGAAAGCTTTAAACAATTCATACGGTGATTGTCAATGATGATTGAAATTGATTATTGAGGAATATGCGCTGCAAAAATTACTCCACTCATCACTTCTGTTCTTGTGTCAAGTAATCGTTACAAATTAGCATGAACTTTCCTGATGCGGTTATCAATAGGAATATATAAATTGTGTACAAATTGAAAGGCAATTTTGTGTGAATAGTCCAGAAATTGGCCTGAATTACGTTTTTTGTAATGAAGTGATAATTGTTGCTATTATTGTGAACGTACCGCATTCGAGTGCTCACCTATTCGCATATTAGATTATACCACAATTAGATTATAGGACTAATGCTACAATATATTACAGATATATGGCCAGAGGCCCTTGGTAAACATACTTCGGGCCAAAACATCCACTCAACATCCTAGATTTATAAATATCTTATCCCGTCCCCCACATACCCCTCACCGGAGCTTCTCCTGACCCTTCTGGCACCCTGAGAAAATTTCAGAAAGCACTACGAAGATGAAAGAGAGAGTAGGAATTAACATTCAACTTGCAAGTTTGTATGGTATGTGCTTTCAGAAAATTTGGGGCTATTTTCCAACAATTCCCTCCACATTTGTGCGACTTTTTGGAAAGCAAAAGTACAACATTTTTGAAAGAGAGTGCACGTAGGTTCTAGGTATTCTAAGGAGTCACAAATGAGTAGCTGGTTGTGTGGTAATTTTGTGTAGATGTATTTGCCTCTTGTTAAGATATATCAGTATAAAAAATTTTCAATATCGATTTATCAATTGATACATTTTGGCATGACAGATACACTTTAATTTTTAAATATTAAGATTATGAATTTTACTTGTTCATTATTAATATATTCCCCCACTTGTGTATTATTAGGGAAAAGTTGATTTCGAATATTGTGTTATTTGTTTGACGATAATATACCATTAGATAAAACAGTGAAACAATTCTATTATTTCTGTAGAGTTAATATCCCTATGTTAGTTCTTTAAAGTGCAAATTTACACATTTTGCGAAGTCAGTATAAAAAGATTGTTTTTAAGCAGTAACAAGAGACAATATTGTCATTGATTTGATTGTACAATGATTCGACTAGAGATAGACATTGATTTACAATTACAATAGAATCGTTCTAATCTATGATGGGACTAAAGCATCGGTGGGATCTCAAATAATGTTGGAAAAATAAAAAAAACAACTTTTTGGGAATAAAATTGCATTTTATATACGTGATTGAATAAATTACGTATTATATGAACAGTAAAATAAATACTGCTTTTGCAACAAACGTGATTAGCGGGCTAATGACGAATATCTCTTTAGCGTTTAACTAATTCCGTCCATGCTATTTCAAAGGTAAAGAGATTTTTTCTTTATTATCTGCTCTGGTAAATGAGTTCTTTTGCTCTCTTGGTGAAAGAAAACCCCCACAGCATCATCTATAAAACCCATGTTTTGTTTTTCAACGATTTTCGATAAAGATTCATTCGTGTAAACTGCCATTGAACGCTTGGAAACCATTCTTCTTTCCCCGCCAACCTTTCACAATAATTATTGCTACCCTCGTGTTTTTTTTTTTGCAATTTTTGAAGGAGAAAGTCTTTATAAAGCATCTCCAACACCATAAGATTTACTTTTCTTCCCTATACTCTAGTAGAAGCAGAAGTATCTGAATCAGTCAACAATACGATGTCGAATTTTCGCCCTCAAGACCATGTTTAAAGTTTTCCGAGCTGTAACTTCGCTTATTAGCCAGAATCATAAGCCATGGATGCTTTTTAAAATATATTAGTAAGATTGGTGGACGTGGTGATAAGATTCACGTGATTTCATACCAGAAAATTGGGATTTATGTGTGTATGGATTGATGAATGTGCCACGCATAAATCTATCAGATTAGAAACTTTTTAAATGAATTGGTAAATGTGTCAGGAGTAAGATCTACATGTGCTGTCCTGCATATCATTGATATTTAATGTTTGTTCCTTACTTGTGGCATTTTGAAATTTTTGTGAAAAATTACAGCACATTTTACGTTGTTTTCTAGAATTGAAGGAAGCTAATTTACAAACGTGGTATAGCCGCAATTTCCATTAAAATCTCTGTAATGTTGAAAATTGCAAAGTTCAAATTTGTTTTTGAACCTGTTTTTCACCTATAATATTCTGTATTTAGTACATAAAAACAATGTTTGTTTATTTGTTCGTATTTTATGCGCAACCGTACTGTTCTTCCAATTGCGATAAAACTTTGTCAACTTATTGCTTGCTTTTGCACAAAGAACATAGACAAAATACAATGGGAATGTGAGTATGTCTATTGCACATACATGCTTTTGATAATGATTTGCATTTATGCTCACTCAAGCTCACGCAACCCGCCGAACCCTCAAGTATTATGCGCGTATTCCCTGCATATTTTGCCCCTGCAATTGTGAAATATCGGCCGGAATTATTAGTTCAACGTTATCTCGGACAAGAGCATCAAATTTCTCCAAGCAAATTCCATGAACGAAAATTATGTAGGAAGGAAACAAAATCAAATAATAATCGTTGTAATTATGTGAATGCATTCCCAAACTTGACAGATAATGTTTTAACTATAGGATACATGACGACCATGTCCAACACGTGATTAACAATAACTTGAACAGTAGCGTATACAGGCTAATATATTGCAATAGCGATGCAGTGCCGGGTCCAGTAGTCTGGTTTACAGTATATGTCCTATATCTGCTATTTATCAGAGAAAAGGTGTCGGTTTGGGGCGCTAGTTTTCTTTAGTGGAACATGATTTATATCTTATTTTCTGACTTTTTCGAAGAATATTTGCAACTTGAAAAATATGTTGAAACTAACTCCTCCACTAAGGGATTCGAAAGGAAATGTTTGTTCACTAAACAGACTTTTTCCTTTGTTAATTTTTTGAAGAAGTCAGTTTCAGCGGAAGTGATAATTAGTCCTACACGAGTCGATATTGTTTGAGCGTCACGGCAAATAACACAGAATCCACAAGATGACAAACCCAGCAAGACAGGTTTTCACTCGCAGTGACTTCAAGAGAGAAAAGTGCTCGCCATAAAAAACTTAGTGTCTGACACTGTATACTATGACCTTGCCTGAGTCACGACTTCAAGTGTTGAACGTGAAAATAAATATGTTGTGAAGTTGGAACCTCTAAACAAGGGTTGGTCATTAAGACGAAAAGTAAGAGAGACGTACGTTTTTGACAATATTTTTAACTATTGACAGTAGTCAAATGTATGTTAACAATTCTCAAAATCCAAAATCTATTTTAAAAGTAAATATATTTATAGCGGATTCCTTGTAATTATTTGAGGTTATATTACCCATGCTGAATATTTAGTCGTAGATATAAAGATTGACGTTTCTATAAATAGTATCATATAGCAGTTTAATTGACATTGTTGCAAACCACTTTAAGTGCGGAACATTGTATATGTTTAAAGTTAATATTTTTAACACAATTGATTTGAAAGAGCCAGTCTTGCTTTCCATAGTTTTAGATACTGAAGAAAATCGCTCATATGAGATTGAAACGTCTACTGTTAAATAGAGAGTGTTTAATTTCTGTCTGGAATATCGCCCCGTTATTTGATTCTATTTATCCAGTAATCCTTGAACGTTTTACGTATTAGTGCAACTGGTAAGCTATAACAACCACAAAAATATTAGGAATACTGATTCGAGAAGGTTTACATATTATTATCCGTAGTTTCTGAAATAAATCAAAATAATATTATTTATTATCACTCCTCTCTCGCTTATAACATTGCTAGAATGATATCTGAATTGAGATTTTTTCTGTTAATGAAATATGTTCTTAAAAATATATTTTGAAAAAAGATCCTGTACAATGTTTGGAAAATTTGAGTACTTTTCGTGTAATTTTGCGTGAAGTACGGGCGAGAAAGTACATGCTGTTATAGCACCACTAGTTTCATTAGGCAGAAACAATTTCTCGTCGCTCCTGACTATTTTAATACAACGCTAAACATTTGTGGCGTTTAGTGCAATATCATTTGTGTCCCATTATTTTGAACTGACTTGCGTACAGTTAAAACTCAACTTATATTTAGACATATGTAAAGATATGTAAAGACTGTATCCCGCAGTTTGACATTTGATTAATATTACTCTCAGGCAGTCATTTATACGCCATTTCGGAATAGAAATACTGGCTTACAGTATAAGATACAAGTTTTAATTTGATATACCTCACTGACAACTGATATTCAAAACAGTATATATTTCCATTTCAACCGTATAACTGTAAGAATTATTGATATAACAGTACGATTTTATGAGTAATGAACTGATAAGCGCAAAGTATTTTATTAAACTCACGGCCGCTCGTGTGACGTTGTATGTTCATATAATATCATGCTACTTTTCACTTTATTATTCCGAGAAGAAGAGAGACTACTGCTGGCCAGGAGAAAGGGTAATCATGTTTTGGAATGTAACTCATAATAATAGAATGTGTTCTTCAGTGATTGTTTACTTTCTCTGTTGGATTGCTGAAAATAATAGTGTTAAACATGAGACCGTCTAGCTAGACGTGTGTCTATCTGTGGTAGACAAGAGCATATCAAAAATTAAAATAGAAGGTAACAAAAATTGTCCTAGGAGTATGTAAGACTCTGATGTAAATATTTTTTAAAATAAATTAAATGAATACCACTATTTAAGTTTTGTGCTGATAGAAATCGAGTCATCCACGAATTGTTATGACTTTGAAGTACTACAGCACATATGTGGATAAGAGGATTCATCTCGCCATTGTGTACTCTAGTGTAGTTGTTCCAGATCCACGACTAGTAACATAAAATATGGAAAATATGGAAAAGCTACAGGGAATAAATAAAATATATTTCATCACTGTAAAATATACGTAAACACCCTCATCCAATCATATTATCTTATTAGTTCTACTAAATAACAGAATGCTCTGTAACACAACGTTGTGAGAATTATTGTTGCTACTAGTTCGGCGGGTAGCGAGCTGCGGAGAGATCTTGGTGAATGGCTGCCTGTGGGGGCGGTGGGAGATAGAAGATGAATGACGTGTCAGGCGTCAAAGGAGGCGGGGTACAGGGGACTGTCGGTGTGTGGGTGTATGTATGTACACATGTGTATATCCGTGTAGGAGAGGGGAGGTTAATGACGCCGGGGGTGGGTCGCGGCGAGGTGTGAGAGGGGATGTGCCTGACAGCGCGGGGCGGGGCCCTGCGACGCGGGTCACAGAGCACGGAGGTGACAAGGGGACGACCCTGCCGTGCAGGTCGTAGGACGGATAGTCCTGACAAGCGGCAGGCGATCCTCACCCGTATGACTGAGTGACCCTTTGTCGTGAACATAGATGCGTCTGCGAATATCTGTACGGTTTGTTAAATGGTAATCCTAATTTTAGGGTTAAAACAATCAAAAATTTGATATGTAGTTAAAAGTGTTAATTATTACTGTTTTTACTTCTACTGTGATTTCAACATTAGATTATTTAAGTAACATTGCATTTTATCCTTCAGCATTATAGCACTACTCGAAACAATATATCGTTAATCTTTCAAACCTAAAACAACGCCGTGAACGAAAATGATGTAGGAATGAAACAAAATGAAACAATAATCGTTGTAACTAACAATATTATTAATAAATAATTATTAAAGAACATTCTACGTCAGTACTTGTCGCTGTGCACACACTATTTTGAATGGAGTTGCTAACGCTGTCGCGAGTGTAATAGTAAAATAATAGTGAACGTTCACACCTGAAGACTTGCCCTAACACAGTTCATTCCTTAAAAAAGTTGCATGAAGCAGAACGTCACACACGTACCAGTTTTAGAAGTTCACAACGTGTGAATTTATCTAGCACGACCACTTGCTGACTCACACATGAACAGTTATAGTTAGATAGATAGAAAAGTTTTATTTAGCTTCCTTGGCTATTAGTATTATATCAAATACTTATTTGCGTCCTTTGTTTGAATCTACCGGTATACAATATTACCTATTTTCACAAGTTATATTTTTATGAATTTTATAATTTTTTTTGGTTCTTTAATTGTAACACAAATTTTAATTTTCAGTGGTAATTTACTAAATAATTCAAATCCTATCTCTAATAGTCATTTTGGCATATATAGTTTTAATTAAAGGAATACTAAAATTTGAGTTTTTTTATTGTTTTTCTTGTTCTTTTATTGTCCAGACTTTGAATTTTTTTACTAAATTCCTTATTATCTGATATTTAATGAACTTGTAAGCAGCGTAGCATTGGAACTAGAATAGAACTAGCATAGAACTAGCATTGGAGTATATTGCATTGAATTATTACCCTCAAAGCTTTATTTTGTTTGGTGTGTAGTTTTTTCATTCCGCTTTTTGTGCTCTAATTAGTACCACTGTACAGTCATGAAAATGGGGTGCAGTTAAGAATGTTTATATCAAATATCATGTATATATTTTCACATACGATCCTATTCTGTTTAACATATTAATCTGTTTTTAAATTTCTTAACTACGCACTCAATGATAGTTTTAAAATTTCATTTACCATCGATAATTTCTCCGAAATATTGCATTTCGCATACCCGTTGTTTTGTCACTACGCCAGTGGTGAATTATTTAGTTTTTCTTAGTTCTATGTTTCTTTTATTATGTAAAATTATATATATATATATATATATATATATATATATATATATATATATATATAGTCTTTTCTACATTCATTATTAATATGGTTACCCTCAACCATTCTTGTATTGAAATAAATACAATCTGGAGTTTAAATTCAATTTCCGCTTCCGTTGCTTCAACTCCATACAGCACAGAATCGTCAGCGTCAGCGAGATAGTATCAAAAAATATATAAGCAGAATGATATTGCAACACAATACAATGTCACAATATCTTCAAAGAAAACAAAAACCATAGCATTCAAATGATATAGACCACAATGAACGACAGTAGTCCTTGGTAATATTATATAGTAGTTAACACATTCAATTACCCGGGATACAAAATAACATACAAACTAGTGATACTACAACAGCACATACATGTGATACTACAACAGCACATTTATTCTCGAATTTTTCAAACTGCTCCGGTTCTTTATAATACTATATATACCTGCGAAAGTTTTTTCAACTAACGACAATTTTTTCGCACTCAGTCTCGAACTCAGGTCCTACGAGTTAAATCGCCATGCGCCTTACCTCTTCTTTAAAGAAAGGCCGTGAGTTTCGATGCTTAAAAATGTATTTGTGTCAACGCAATATTTCGAACACGCAATATTTAGAATTTTCGAACATACGCCGCCATTTCGCCGAAAATGGAACTAGCACCACTTTTCGTGGATGACTCGACTTCTATCAGCACAAACATTAAATAGTGGCATTCATTTAATTTATTTTTAAAAAGTTTTAAGGTTTCTTGGGCTTCTTCCATATAAATGAATGATTAACTTTAGACTTGATACGGGGAATAGACGTACTCCTGCATGAGCGACGTAGAACTACAGTCAAGTACATGGTATTATATATCCGTCTCGAACACGTCGGTCCCATTTCTATTATGTTGGTTTGGGGGCATTTACGTATTTATATTCGAACAAATTTTATCTTCAGGAAAGGTTTCTCGAAATCCACATTATACCTGTAGCTTACGTTCTGCTCGTTAAACACGAGACAAAAGTAACCATCTCTTGAAACAGAAATCACATTAGCACACAGCTGAAGTAAGATAACGTGCAAAAGAGAACACTGAAAGCCCACAGTAGTAATCTTCCTCTTCAGATCTCTTCCAAATAGAGCAGGTTGGAACTGGTTGACAATGACCTTCAGTCTCAATCGCTTTCCGTCATACCTGAGATGAATAGAAGTGATTGAGTGATGATGATGATGATGATGATGATGGAAGAGATGATAAAGATAAAATGAGCGGCAGGAGAAACAGGAGAACCCCGAGAAAACCTGCAGGGAGTCCACTTTGCCAACCACAAATTCTACGTGGATCGACCACAACTTGAACCCAGGTGCACAGACCCGTGACCGGTCTGATCACTGGTGGATAGAATTAGTTGGCGCAATACATTTTTCATCTTCAAGCTCCCGTTACGGATTGAAAATCGTCAATGGCTGTTCAACTGGAACAGCCGTGTAATATTGAACCTCACAGTACATCGGAATCTACATCACATGTCAAAATACTGGCGCGCAAAGCAGAAACCCAGTAATTGATAAACTCTGTATTAACCGAGAATACTTACCTTATATTTTGTAAGGAGAAATCCTTGGACGACAAGATGCATTTTCAAGTAATTTGTATTTTTTCTTGCAGATGGTCCACAGTAAATGTTTTTTTTTTCTTTTACCAAGATTTCTAAATCGGGTTATGTTATCCAATTACTTGGATGTATTTCAACTCCTTTGCCCTTAGGTAGGAAGTGAGGTATATTTCTCTTCATGGGGAGGGTATTATCAACAATACAGTCTACAGATATTTTTATGACGGACCTGAAATTCCCGAAGTCGCTAAAATGGTAGTAGATGGAAGTTTCGCAGTTTCAAAGCCCGCCTCCAAAATGGATGTTGGCTGGTAGGTAAGATCGGACCTGTGAGCCATCACCTTCATAAGAAAATTCAAAGTAGGTAGAATTCATTATCTTATATTACACGCGATGTTTTAGATGGATTAATTATTAATTTTGTGATTCTAAACGCGTCGCCTGCTATGGTCATTAGTGCCGAAAGAGTGGTGCATGTCCTCATGTCGGGTGTCCGTCTTCTTCCCCATTTAGATGGTGGGATGCGGAGCAGACCTCCATGTCGGCTTGCCTGTTTTCTTCATCCAAGTATCTCCCATTAATCCGACACGGTCCTAGCCAGGACAAGCTCCAAACAACTGACTTGTCTCCCGACACGTGTGGTAGTGTGGTGCATGTAAGTGTGTGTGTGTGTGGGTGTGTGGGTGTGTAAGTAAGGGGGGAATATAGGTCAAGGAAGACAGTGGAAATATAGCACATGGGCCGTGGCCCATTTGTTAGGGTCCTGCTCCAGCATTCATCTAGAGGCGATTAGAGGCACTGGAGAAAACTACCGATCAGAGCAGCCGACTGCAAGATTTCTCCTCTAGAGAGCGGCTGAATTAAACCTAGCCACCTGAGTTTTTAGACATATTCATATTGCAAATCCCTGATAAAAATCACATTATGTGATGAAATCACCAAAGGCAATGTTGTAGGTTCATGTCCCTCTCGTTCCACGAGAAACGTTACGTAACTCCGCAGTTTGTCATGTGTAGCGCGTGTTGGTCTTCCGGGAGAGATCTGTTGAGCGCCTGGAGCCGGGCAGGCTGACGCGTAGGCCGCGGCGCACCGATGCCCAGGCGTGTGGATGATTATGGTGCCGATCCTCGGGAGATGAGGGATAATGGTAGCGCGAACGTAACGCGTGACGGCTAAACGTGCGGCGCGGAAGGGGCGGCTGGCGGCCAGTCGAAGCCGTGAGGAGGGGGGGCGGGCAATTCGAAGCCTCCGTGTGCTGCACGAGCCTCCCCTTGCGTCGGCTGCTCGGGAATACTGCCCCTGAACACGTAAGCAGCTCCATGGCGCGTCCGCCCACTCCGCCCCCGGCCGGCGCGAGGCGAAATGAAATTCGACACGTGACAATCGACCGGAAACGGCCGCGGGAGAAGGGGGACGAGATGGGAGGAGGAGGGGAAATTACGAGCGTGTGAGGCGGGCGGCGCGTTGGGCTGAATTGAGATTCTAGTTGGGCAAAGATTATTTGAAAGCTGTACAAAAATTAGATTTTTGGCGCGTTCGGAAACATTTGCATATGTGAATTGAATCAAGAAATAAAATTATTTCATAAAATTCCAATACTAAATTATGAATATTTGGAAGGTGAGTTTACCAAAAATATACATGAAGTACGATTCCACATAAGAAAACAATTAAAAATATTTTTTATGATTTAATTTTCATTTAAATTCTTCAAACATTTGTTTCGTTTATGTGTTGTTTGTTCAAATAAACTCGCCTTACTTTTCGGGATGAAAACTAGGTGCGTTTAAATCGTAATATTAATGTACTCCACAATGTAATGAGTTAATCCTTTGATATTTGAGTTGTAAATCTGTTCACCAAACCCTTAAATAAGAACGTGATCTTTAAAAAATATATTCCGTATAATCATGTAGAACGTTTTTTTCTGATTTTGTTTAAGTTTACTTCCTTTCAGAACTAATTAAACAGACTCGGTTGTGGTAATGTAACCATGTGACAAATGTTGCCAGCGGAAACAGCCACATATTTTGACAGGAATTATTACTATTACTATTATTCTTGGTGGTGGTAGCCAAGTAGAATAGACATTTTTCTTATTATTCTCTTTACCACGAAGAAAAATTGTTTTGAAATCAGGTGGTAGTGAATCATGTTTTGAGTACGGTGATGATCATGACGATCATAATGACGAAGTATACCCGAGGAAATCTGCCAGAGGCAAAATTTTTCCATCAGACATTTCACGAGCTGAGGTCGAGACTTAAATCTCAGAGATGGAAAGCTAACATGCCATCTGCTGCATAGTAATGGCAAGTACATTTGATCAACCAAGAGGCTAAAACCAGCAGCCAGGAAAGTCTTCTCGCTGGAAAAATCAAAGGATAGTTAAATTACATGCAATGGGAAGGTGTGTTTTCTCAATGAAACACTTTGATGTTTTTGAGGTCACCTTTTAACAACTTGTCACACAGAGACCACTTTGATTGTTTTAACTGTAGCGGTAACTGTATGAAGAACACGTAAGGACAACACGAACACACACAAACACCCATGCCCGAGGCGAGATTGGAACCCGCAACCCCTCGACGCTAAGGCCCTCCATTCTCAACGACCCCGACTATCCCGGTTAGCGCATTTGGATTTTGATTTATTGGACTTGGGCCATTTTCGTTAAAAACACTAAAAACTGCATGAGAGGTAAGGAGGAGAAAAATAAATCTGTGCACATTTTCTTGAGGTCGAGAATCTCTTCCGCACTCTTTTACTATACATAGTTGAACGATAAATAAAATTATGGCGAAAGCGAGGTTAGAATCATTTCAAAAGTATAAACTTACATGTATCTGTAAACGAACTACCGATATGATTTTATAACATTGCTAACAAAATAGTAACACACACCTCCGGATCTAGTCTTACCAGAACTTGAAAAAGAACAGCTTACCAAATTTTAGCCCATGATGAAACTACATGAATTTCCAATAGCAAGAGAAGAATCCTTCTCAGCATTTGCTCTAAAGATCAGGAAAACTGGTCGAAAATGTTGATCGAAATGGGGGACAATGACACAAGAGCTGAGGTACAATCTTTTTTACTTGTGTATTTTGACTTTAAAATAATGTAGCACAAATATTAATCAATTCATTAAATATCCTTTTTTAAATGAATACTTTATTCCCTTTGTGTTTCAGTGTAGTCTCTAATTGTATAGGAACAATTATAGAGTAGAAAATACTTTATTGACACTTACACTTGTGTGTTGAATTTAAATATTTAAGATGTTTAAAGGATGGAGAAAGGATCTGTTTATAACAAGCGGTACATTAAATATAGAAGTTCCTGTATCTTTAGTGTTACTCATACCTTATCACTACATTACACTTATCACTACATCACTGCATATTGTTCCTTGAAGATAAAAGTGTGTCTGATAAGTTGCGGTGGGGTGGGGAGGGGTGATTTCCATGTCCTCTGCCCATATTAGAATCGGGCATCACAGTGTCATGCAAAATGATCTCTAAAATACCATGCATACCTATAAAGTACTAAAGAGTCAATAACTAGAAAAGGGATAGTCTAGTAGCCACCTTATGATACTGGAGGAGAAAATTGGAATGGATGTGGGAGGAAATATCACTGTTGTTGCGTGACCCGCTGAGGCTAAAGTTTAGAACCTTTTAATTTGACGTCACACTTTCTTAAACGTCCACAAATGTCCACTCTTATGATTTTATTAAATAATAATATGTTCTGATAATTTTTGCCTATAAAATTAAATTTGATTGACCTGGTCCTTTTAAAATTAAAAATAAATGCATCACAAAAATTAAATAAATACTTTAGAAACTTCTACCACTATGCGACTTTCTCTGTAGGTCTTTGCGACACCTTGGTTGACAATAAGTAGATTAAAGCACCGTACCATTTATACGAAGTCTGCTAGCTGGGGGCACACGGATGGACAGCAACAAAATAGCGCCGCTGGTTCACATGGAGACAGTGCGAAAGACTACTCGTAGAGCATCGGATTGTTGTTTCATTTCTGGGGGCGCATCAAGTTTTGAGACAGCTAAGACCGTGGATGGCGAGGATATAAAACAGTCACCGTGAAAATGTGCAATACTAAGCAGAAGATAATCATAGGTTTTGTCATGCGTTTATAATGATTCGTACAGCATTTTCATTTCATTCTTTGTTTGATTTCCAGGTATGATTGTAAAGGAATGAGTTTAATCAAAATTATTTTACTCGCTCTTCCTACACGTTTGTTTTGAGTCCTTTTGTTGAAAATTTCAAAGTGGTAGTATATTTTTTCATATTTTGGTTTGGTATGAAGAAAATAAATGTTTATAGGAATGTGGCTCTTTCACACCGCAAACCTACAACTCTAGAGGAATGTGTAATGTTGCTCGAAGTAAGTATTTTAAGAATTTCTCATGTGCATTTTGATTCATTGAAAGAAAAGAAATTCAAGTCGAAAAGGGAAGGTTATGTCAACATCCATTACGCTCTTTCATTGATAAAAAGCAAATCTGTGTAATGAATTCATTTCACTGACCAATAAATGCGTATTTTTATTGGAAAGAACCGTAATTAAAAGAACTTTTGCAATCGTGCACGCTGTGTTTAACAAAGCGTTTTTTAAATGCGTTCGGTCCGTTATCGTTCCCGTCTCGGGTAGAGCCGGGGTAGCCGAGAGCAACTTGCCTATCCTCGCACGATTTCAGAAGTTTAGTCCTTTGAAGACTGTGGAGAAGACAGCAGCTATCCTGTCTATTGTCCAACAGCTAGATGTTCTCCTGAAAACGGTGCTTGAAGCTCTGCCATCCATGTGACATTATATAGTAGGAAACCAGACTGTTCGCCATAGTCGTTTGATTTCTATTTACGCAAATATTCAACTTCAACGCTTAAGGTAGAGTATAAATCGTGTCCACTGTCAATTACCTTTGTATTAGAACTTCCTAATCTAGGCTCAAAACATTTATGATCTCACATCCGTAACAAGGTCACTTTGTCTTCCATAGGCACATCACCGAGCCTCTTGTGGGAACCTTTTGGTGCAAAAATTGTTTCTTTAATATTTT
>BOPP01000169.1:606969-666116 GCA_017312745.1 Gryllus bimaculatus
GGCCCGGACGCCTGCCTCGGGGTGCCGCTGCTGGGCTTTGCAAAGAAACATTTAACACTTGGCAACGATGTTATATACACAAGACGGCTCTGCAAAGGACGATTACTCGCAATCAAAATGATGTTACAATATGTCGACAATAAGTGATTGTGTCCTTGATTGTTCGTTCGTATATAATCCGCGCGTGAGGAAGTCTCTTATTCATCGTCAGCCGAAAATTGGCTATATGCGTTCAAAACAATTCTATGAAGTTCTAAGAAAATTTATATTTTCCTACACAACGTGTCAGAGGTTACATAATATTGCAGAAAAGGTATGCAATATATAAAACAGCTCATCTATCCACTTATACGAACCATACTAAATGAAATACAATATGCTTAAAATATTGATGGTGAGAAAAGATATTGCGATGGAGTATCCGAGATAATTATTATAATTATGCCCTTTAAACAGATATCACCACTTCCACAGAGATTTCCAATTCTTTCCATTTTAGAGTGTTAAAAGGGCAAAAAGCCGCGAATCGAATATAAAATATTTGAAAGGTATAATCTGTAATAATTTATAAGCTACAGAGAGTTGCAAATGAAATGATAATATCGAGAGGCGAATTCCATAATTTAAATTAATACCATATTTTGTGGTGGAAGCTATTGTATTTTCTGTTTTTACTAATTTAAAGCTTTATCATTAATGTATTGAGAATTCAAATAATTTGCTCGTTTCAAATTAATGTGTACAGGGATGTACTAAAACAATTTGCGTTGCATCATATAAATACCATTGTATTTGAAAATTACCCATAATTATCTTAAATTCCTGATCAAAACAATTGATAACCAATTAAATAATACGTATTTGATTCGAGTTAGAATTTTTAAAATTTGCATCAAACTGAATTAATGTTCTAAAATTTGGGGTCAGAACCGAATATAATAAATTTATACCATTTATTTCATCTCACTACCATTTTTTAAAACTTACTAACTTTATTAATTATTAAGGCCACCATCATGGATCTTCATGTGAATTTTCAAATTCCTTCGCACAAAAAACAAGATCCTGAAACATCCAACTCACGAGATCATATTCGGTCAAATGCAAAATTCCAATTTTTATATATTGAAAACTAAAGTGTTTTACAATTTTACTTAGAATAGCTGACAATGTGTTGTGACAAGTCTACAAATCTAACAAAAAATTTGTGATTTTTAGCATAGGTGATTCCTGTTCAACAAAATAAACATTTCGATTTAAGTTCAAAACTTTTCTAAATGATAAAAGTCAACAAAGAAAAGTAAGACAAGATTTATAGTGTAAATGCCGCCTGTGCCTTATACCATCAGTTTCATGAGACGTATAGCGATTTCATGTCAACGTTGTTTTCACTCACACTCACATGTTTCCTGATTCATTTCCATCGTATTCTTGCAAAATTTGGAGAACTCCTTAATTCTAAACAATACCATTACTAAAGGTTTCTCTTTTTTCTCTTTTCATTGTTCTTTCAGTTATCAAATTGTGTGGGAGAAATTAATTCCTAGATAAAGGTTCAAAACATTTTCTTGTCATTTCGAAGATGTAAAAAAATATATTATGATAATACTTACATACAAGAGTTTACATAACTTTTCGGGTTCCTTCAATTCGATATAAATTTTAATTCTCGAGTTTCCGATAATATAAACAAAAAATCATAGGAAAGTATTGCGCATAAAGAATGGTTGATAATTTTTTTTTCTTAGAGACATTGCGTATTAATACCTGATTCTGTAGAATGTGTACTCTCTTTGTGATTTTTGAAAAAAATGTTTGGTCATTACATATACGATATATAGAAAAATATATAAATTGAATTCAGCAGATTCGTATCATTACTTAGTTATATCACATTATCTGCTTTCAATGTTGTCTTTTTGACAAAACACTACACAAACTATTAATATGCTGACAACATTGTCTTCTGATTGCACATTACTTAATAATATGGGTTGTACTTAAAAACATAAATATGCGATGCCTCAGGTTTTTCATTTTCAGTCAACAAAGCGTGCACACCAAAGTCTAAATGAACTAAATAAATTATATCTCTATACATGTTTTTTCTTGAGAGAAAAATCTCAATCTTGCACGAAAGCTTCATGAAGTTCGAAAAAATGTGATATCAAAAACAAGCTTAATAAATTCTCCTAAAATGTCAAAGACCTCAGACGGCATGAATGAAATGAATATAAATGTTGAATTGAAATGATGAAATGAATGATACCATATATTTCTTCAGTATGTTGTGATAATTTTAAATGTTTTAGATAATACAAAGAAACTGTTAGTGAAGTTGAAATAAAGAAAATGATGTTTTTAATTTTGATTATACTGATCACAATATTACATAATATCAAACATATTTTGTGTCAAAATCTCTTCTTTTGATTCAAGAACATTAGCAACATTAATATTGAAGTAATGACTAGTTTTATTGAAAAATATATATGAAAGAAACTATAATTTAGTAAACAAACTAATGTATGTTAATGTTTGTAATGAAGACACAAAGATACATTAAACCGAGATTTCTGTAACACTAAGCTTTTTCAAAATCATGTCGTAGAAATACTAAATTCATGAACAGAAAAATATTTGCTGCTACTTCTGTAACAGTGTTATCACTAGTAGATATTTCAAAAACTTATTTTTTCAAAAATGCGGAGTTTGAAGTTATGTGGCACCTAATATACTTGACAGTGTTGTGCGAAAAACTCATGAGTCCGCAGTGCTGTTGAGTAGTGAACAAAATAACTTAAAAAATAAACTCCGTGTACGAACAACGTTTTTGCTAATAACGATAATTACTGAATATTTGTTTGAGAAATTGGGTAATTTATATGGCTAAAATTACGAAACTGCGAACATTTAGTATCCAGTAAAATGTGAAAGTTAGGTATCGATTTTGGTCTCAAATTCAAATTACTTTCACACAATATGCTTTTACTGATGAATTACATTATTTATTAAAACTACTTTCTCTTAATTTTGATACTTTCCATTAATGTGAATAGATTCAAAATATACAAACTCACAAAAGCCGTCATATTTTCTCTTTTTATGTTGTAAGTTCTATCAAAAAACACCAAAGAGCATATTTTTAGAAATAAGTGGAAGTTATTTTCCTATGCATCATGTAATATTACTTGCAAAATTCAGTTGGATAGGAATTCGTGCTATTGTGCTAAACTGGATAACTTCATATTTTAGGAATACATCCCCTAAAGGAGTATAACATTTTGCAATTAACAAATTATATTTGCACATCTTATGGGTTTTTGAAAGATAAAAAGTCCGAGTTTAGTCTCCATAATCCCTTATCAGATATTTCATAAGGTCTCCGTGATAACGAACTTCTTATAAGACGAAGATTATTTCAACGATTAAACTTTTCAAAAGAAAAGAATGTACAGAAATGTCATAGAATCAACGGTACAGTACAGGTTGTAGGGCATGTAAAAGAGTAATCAATTATCACTTTTTGGCAACAAACTTGTGGTCAGAAATTTCATTTACCGGAGCTGCACATGTCACATTGAACCCGTTCATGTCAAGTTCAGAAATAGTTACGTAATGTGACATAAAATAGGTGTGTAACGACCCTTTATAATATTCTCAAGGTCTATAGCTGTGTGACGAATAAAAGCTCGTGTAAGTGATGTTTGCTAGTTATGGGAAAGAAAATACCTCTCGATCGTCAAATGTATTTCTGAACTTATAACTTTAATAACTTTCTGAACTTTCTGAACTGAGAATTAAACTACGATCAAGCATGGGGGACACCGTTAGATAGCTGACAATGTCGGACTATCCACTTATAAATGCCAATACATACTATGTGTAAAGACACTAAGCCATTTTCAATTTTTTAAATTATACTGTTCTTCAGATAATATAAAGAATGCTCAAAAATACCCCAGATCTCATTTTTGTTGAAGTATCGTAATTTTTGAAAAATCGAAATAAAAAACAAACAATAATATTGAAGAAAGATATATTTTTATGAATGAAATATTTTCTTAAAGAAAAATCATAAAGTCGTGTACAAGTTGTTAAAATATCAGTAGATTTCGCGTAATTTATTATATAATTTTAAGCAATTAATAAAAAACTCTGAATGAGTCTCCATTTTTTAAAATTTATGAGATACAGCGAAAGATGGTTAAATAATGGAGTAGGAATGAGTTTCGTCGAATCCTCTAAACCCATCGAACGGAAACCCGCAATAATTGGAGAAAGTCTGTGATGTTTAGTATTAGAAGTTGAATATAAGATATTCTAAACTATAAATACATTAGGTTCAACAATGATATTGTCCGATATACATTCCGCCCTTTTATTCAGTGTAGTGAATGTGCTACTGCAGGAGGTGGCGACGGTCCTCCGGCACCGTAAGTCGACGTGAAGATCTGGCGACGATCTACATGTCGGCTTACGAGGGTTCCCCCCTCCCCCAGGTATCTCGCAATCCGTGTACCGCCCCAGACTGGACAAGATCGAAGCTCCTGATTGCTCTTCCGACATGTGTGGTATAGTAGTGCGTGTACGTCAGTATGAGTAGGGAGGGGTGTGGGAGTAGGGGAAGGGAATAGGAGAAAGAAAAGGTAGTACAAATCGCCCGCCGTTCGAGGCCCGCTTATTAGGGACTCTCCTGTACTCGCCCGGTATTGATAAGAAAAATCAGGAAAATCTACCGATACGAGTCCACCAGAGTTATAATTCTCTTCAGAAAGCGGCAGTTTTCAAAATTCGCCACCGTCTTGATTCGAACACTAGAACTTCCCTCCCAGATTTGCTGTAGAAACTACTCCGAGCTAAACAGCCGATTTTTGTGCCTGAGAAGGCGGTATTTCTCCTCTGATGGAGGGTGAGATCCGGCACCGACCTACACCTCGGCTTGCCAGGGAATTCACTCTCAAAAAAGAAATTAATAAAATGGCTTATTGCAATAAAGTATATTCTCGCAAATGTAAATTTAACAGTTTTATTCTTTGCCAAAGTTGAGAAACATTTTAAATTTTTTAAATCGAAATTATATTTGAAATTAAATATAATCTGTGACAACTAAATCATATTATTTCAATTAATTGTTGGATTATTACGTACCTTTTGACACTCACTGGAACCGTTACCAACGCTGACATTCTAGATCAGCGTGCTTGAGTGACAAAACCGCAACACGTATCAGAATATTCAACTTACGGTCGAGCAAACAGAAACAATTCAATTTTCCCGACGCTATATCGAGGCGCCTCACGTTTTGCGCCAGCGGGGATGTGATTTAGGAGAAAAAACGAAACTCCATCCTCGCGCCACCGTCCTCCGTCCTCCGCCCTCTGCCCTCGGCAAGGTCGATATTTTTCGTCCCTCACGCATCCGCGGGGCGGGATAATTGAGCGACCCATTAGGACGCGCCGATAAGTAGAGGTAGCGTGCGGAGCGCTGCCCCAGGGAGGCATTCGTCACGTAGTCAACAAACTCCGCTAGGGCGTGCGCGCGGCGGCCGTGAACGCCTGAGGAAGACACCGCTGGCGCCGCCGCCTTTGCCAGGCGCATGCCCTCACCCTCAGGCGCAGAACGAAGGCAATAATAATAATGATAATAATAATAATAATAATAATAATAATAATAATAATAATAATAATAATAATAATAATAATAATAATAATAATAATAATAATAATAATAATAATAATTCGAGTCCCGACGGTGGAACCGATTTTCGACACTGGCTAGATAACAAGGTCGAATTCAGCCACTGTCTGAGGAACACTTCAAGCGGCCAGCTGCTTTGTTTGGTAGTTTTCTGCAGTTTTTCCGATCAACACAAGGTGATTGCCGGAGCAGTATCCTAATAAACGGGCCACGGACCGCGCGCGAACTTTCCTTTCTCTTCCTTCTCCTATCCTTTCCCATTTCACACGCACTTATATGCACTACCTATCACACATGTCGGGAGACCAGACGAGAGCTTAGAACTTCTCCGGCCTGTGGTGGTGCCTCGCTGGCGGTAGATCGGCGCCGGATTCCACTATCCAGCGGAGGAAGATCACCATCTCCCAAGGAAAACATGCTCTACACTTACGGGACTAATGGCCTTGGCAGATGACGCGCCCGGGAAAACAAACTATTTTTTAGATTAGATTTATCACTAATTCTGCAATTAAGTTTGAGAACTTGCTGGCAGAATACACTAACTTAACATTACAGAACTTAACAACATTATGAAATTTATAAACTTTACAAATTAACGTGAACATTTCACCGTGTAATCTTTCATAGCACTGCATTTCACCACACTTCACCGCACTGCGAATCACTGAGCTGTAATGTCTTTCTTACACACTCGTTTCCGTTTCACAACGCCACTGCACTGCACATAATTAATAATAATAATAATAATAATAATAATAATAATAATAATAATACTTAATTACATAGAAGACACAGTTACTTACACTGAATAATATTAAAGATATTTATAATACACACATAATCATTCAGGAAACTAATTTATTTTTAAATTTGCTCATGCTTTAAGGAAATGGATCGAAGATTGTCACAGGCAAACCGTTCCAGTCTCTAACAGTTTGATTCGCGAATGAATATTTCCCAGCGTTCGTTTTCTGAATTCCTTTCTGAATTTTGTGCATGTGATGCGCTCTGCCGAAATATGTAGGTTTCCCTAATCGACTTTGAATTTCTTTCCACGCTCGAAGGCATGTGTACGCTTTATACATAGCATGGAGATGCGACTTTAATCTCCTTCTTTTGAGTGTCTCCCATTCTTCTCTATTCTTGGTACACCTGAAAGTAGATGTTGATGCTCTACGCTGGACATTTTCTAGATTCCTTTGCTGCAAAAGTCTGTATGGGTCCCAACATACCGCGCCATACTCTAATATGAGTCGCACTAATGACATATATGCTACACTGTACTCTTTTTCAGAATCCGCACAACAAAATGTACATATTTCCAGGCTTTCCCTACAACGAAATCGAATTGAATTTCCCAGCGCAATTTAGTGTCTGGCTGCATTCCTAAATATTTGCAAGACGTAACTGGAGGTACAACATTATGCTTCAATGTGAACGCAAATTCATTGTAACTTCGACCCCTACCAAAAGTGATGGACTTGCTCTTTGAAATGCTTATTTCCATGCCGTTTGTCTCCGCCAAGGTGTGCAATTTGTGTGTCTCGCTGCATAATATTCTCGTGCCTTTCCGAGTTGATAATCCTATAAATTACGCAGTCATCCGCAAAGAGTCGTACATTCGAAGCTAAATTTGTCGGCAAATCATTCACGAAGGCCATAAACATGAGTGGTCCGATGACACTTCCTTGTGGAATTCCTTACGTGACGTTTCTCGAGGTTGATAAGTAACTTTCGATTCGAACCTTCTTTTCCCTGTTTTAAAGTAGTTCGTTTTTTCACTCTAGTGTCTATACCCGAATCTATTAATTTCTTTATAAGACGATCGCGTGGAACAACATCAAAGGCTTTGAAAAATCTATTACTGTCGCGTCGACCCTTTTCCCTTCATCAACTACGTCGGCTAGGTCCTGCAGAAGTGATACTAGCGAACTTTTGCGTGAGAAGCCATTTCTGAAACCGTGCTGACGCTAATAAATCCATCAATTTTTCTAAAATACCTAAAACAAGTCAAGCTATATTTTTTAAATATAATTGAATTATACATAAAAACAAAAAGTATACTAATTACAATACTTATGTATGTTTGTATTTGGCATTATAGGATCAGATTAATCCGAGTTTTTGCAGCCTGACTGTGCTTCTATTCGTCACTTGACTAAAGAAACAGAGAGGGTAATATAGAAGAAAATAATAGTGACAATAATAAAAATAACAATAATAATAATAATAATAATAATAATAATAATAATATTTTGAATACATTCACAGAAACACTAACAAGATAGAACCTATTAATCATAGTATTGTCTGGGATTATCCAATTCTAGGAAAATTTTAAAACACGCAAATGTCCGATAAGTTCCTTAGTTCTGGCTTTAGATATGTAACCCCCTCATAAGTTCCAAATACAAGCTCCGATGCTCCAAGTGACACGTCAACGTGCTAAAAAATGTAGCTTCTGATGGACTGGGCTCTATGTATACGGTATGACCCAATAACCCATAATGATAAACAAACCTAATGTTGTTCTTGGGAATTCAAAGGATATATCGTGTCTTCTTGTAGATGTTACCATACTATGCAATCAGAAGTCTTACATGCAAGAATTGCCAAGGAGGCAGTGAAATGTCTTAAATACAAGAGCATGGAAAACGAGATCACCCGGATGTGGGGTGTAAAATCTCTGGTCGTATTGATAGTCGTCGGAACTCAGAGATTTGTTCCGAAAAATGTATGTACCAACTTGTACAAACTCTGAGGGCTCTAAATCATTCAATGTCAACCCTCGCTCTAAATCTTTCAATGTTTAAATTTTTCCTACAATTTATTTGTTCTGCGAGTGTACATCGTGTAATGCGTCTATTTTTTTCCGCCACCGGGCAACAAAACATCGAAAACAAACTGTTACCAGTTTATCTTGATACTAGCAGAAAACCGTCAAATATGACGCAAAAATCTCGCATTAAAAATCAATCAACCTACAACGTCTATAATAAATTTACTCCCACTTATATTCGATACGAAATTAGTCGCATGTTTGATTTTATCGATCAACTTTTAATATTGCGTTTCTCATCATATTATGGTTCAAATTCCTATGTTATTATTCCAATAAAAATGTCATTGAATCATATGACGTGTACAAATGAAACATTGCATAAAAATGACTTTCTGGTTCAACATTTTTGTTTATCGTACCGCATAAATTGAAAGGAATTAAAACCAGTTATCTAAACTAATTAAAAATTAATTATTATTAAAATTTAATTCCAAAACGAAAGAAAGAGAACTTGATACTCAGAAGATAATTCTAAATAGTCTCTCCCTTAACAACGTTGAGATATAACGTGAATGCTCGCGTGTAAGAAAATATCTATACCAGGATGCGTCACATTATTCAGGACCTTGTCAGATAGTTTTCTTGTTCAGAACTGATAAGACCTACAAACTGACGTTGAATCCTGTACAAACGCATTGCCAGTTCATTATCTCTGTCGGTTGAAAAATATCAATGCTAGAAATGACTACAGAACTAACTTTTCTACTGAAATTAAAGTGTTTTGTTATTTTTTATATCAGTGGTTAAGTTAAGAAATTTACATTTCACAAATTATATTTTTGTAAGTAACTGAAAAAAAGTTTCTTAAACAGTTATAAAGTTAATGAAGGAAAAGGACAAAACAATAAAATACGGACAAAATACAGAAATTGAACAGTGTCTACGTTGATAAGTCACTTAAAATAATTCAACATAAAAAGGATCACGTATTATCGTAATTTTGTGTCCACATTCGCCACACAAAATGAAGAGCGGCGCCAATCAAATCAATTTTGGAAGCGTAACTGATAGTGCTTATTTTCTATCCACAAACATTTTCCAAATACCCGTCCCAACTCTTTTTTACGTCCTATTCAAACGATGTCAAGTGTAACACCATGTTGCTTCATGACAATTGTAGATATTTGCTTCGCGTGTTGGCTTTGTACGCATATATATCTATAGAAAGTTTTATAAGAAACTTTTTAATTTTGTTGCGGAGAGCACAGATCATCATACACTGCAAAAGTGACAAGGCGTGGTCTCTTTGATACAGAACTCTCGTTATTGGCACTAAAAATTCACGAAACCCCACACTTGCATTTTTCGTTGTTTCTATTCGCACGAAGTAGATTTTCTCCCCGGGAATATACAGCACATTTAATATCAAGCATACAGAGTGTCAAGGGCGGACACGGAGAAACTTTAAAAATAAGCTCTTAAGACAATTTTAGCACAATTTGCCCAATAAAGTACTTGGATATTCCGACCCAACCAATATTCCGAACATTTAAGTGTTTATTGCGGCTCAGCCATTCGGAATAACCAAGTGTTTTATTAGACAAAATATTCTTAAAATTGTCTTAAGAACTTATTTTGAGATATTTCGACATTTCCTCCCCAGACATCCTATATATATTAATGCAGTATACTGCTGCGTCACGTGTCTAGCGCAGGTGACTATTATTGTATTATTCTTTTCTTTGTTTAATACCACACTTAAAATTGCCAGGACGCGGGTATGATTCACTGCCGAGCCAAGAGCCGAGGAAGAGAGAAAAGTACAGATCATTTCTGGTTCTCCTGAACACCTCAAACAAATCCTGGGTCCGGCGAGAGGGGGAGAGGGGAGTGAGTGCTCACGTGGCTCAGTGGCGAAGCCGCTTGCTTCTCACTACTGAGGTTCCGGATTCGATTCCCGTAGAATCCTCGTAGAAACTCATGCGAAATTTATTATGACCAAACGAGTTTGCATGCTTTACAGGGGCTAGTGCAACCCTTATAAAGGGTCCTAAACCCTGCCTCTATCCTAATCCCTTCCGAATCTTTGCCGCTGGGTAGTGACGCAGGAGCGCGTAGTAGGAGATGCTACATGGCGGTCCTTTCGACAACTGACTGCGACAAGACGTGGCGTTAAAAAACAGATAACGTTAATGGAGGATTACTCCCAAGCTCAAAGCGCTCAACGCCCTCCGGGGCTTAGAGGCGCGTTGCGTCAATTCAGACGCAACAAATTAAAAAAAAAGTAGTATTTGTCAATAGCAACAGGGCCCAGCGACGGGAACAGAGCCCCGCGCCGAAGTTTGGTGCAAACGGCCCAACTGCGAGATTGGCAAGGACGACCACTCCTGCAAAATTTTGAAACATCCAATGCGGAGAAAATAAATAAATGATGGCGTGAGAGTGAGAGGCTTCACGATCTTCAACTCTAAGCAAAAACTTTCATCTCGAGCTGTTCACCGACCAGAAAACATCGCCAACAACTTGCTTGTTGAGCGTGACGCCAACTTACATTTTAAACTTACGGAGAGAATTAACTTTGACGAGCGACGTCTCGCACGAAAGTAACTTATGAAACTCTCCGAGCCGAATAAGACATTGGAATTGTTTTATAATGCATCTAGTTCTACAAATGTCTCTCGTGGTGTAGCTTCTTTACTATTACTGCACCAGCGTGCAATTCCTAAGAATGTTTTATTAAGTTTTTTCATGCGATATTTTGCTTTAGTTTAACAATGTCATGCCGACTGTGGTGTGAAATCAGCATCCACGAAAGAAATACCTCAGTCAGTGATGTGACAAAAACAATAGTAGGTCGTCTACTTGTTGACCATGCATGAAGGAGCGCACTTTGTTACGCGAGCTTCGACGTATTATATGAAGAAAACAGACAACTAAAAGAAACGACACGCAATTGTTAATATTATAATAGTCGAGTCGGGGTCCTGCTGTATCGAAGCTTAATAAGAGAGAAATAAAACTGTCAGGAATACCTTCTGCTTTTCTCTTCTTTTCTTACTCTACTTCTTCTTCTTATTCTTATTCTCCTCTTTCTTCTTCTCTACATTCTTTTCCTGCTCTTCATCGATTATCAATCTCATACTCGTATTAATATGGCATGGGAATTGTAGAGGTTGCGTCACTCAAATCGTTAACGTCAAACGCATTACCTAATGAAACTGAACATGGCTACGATTCGCGACGTTTGCTAACCGCTAAGTGCTGTATTTATTAACCGATTAATTTATTTTTAATTTAAGTTAAGAATGTTGTGCCTGAAGGTCTCTGTTTATAATTGCAAATCAAACTGCTCTTGGAGCTTAGTCCCTTAAATGACAGCAGGAAATCAAAGCTTAGAGAGTAAATTACATTTACTCTATCATAGTAACAGTTTTAACGTAAAATGATAATACTAGAGCGATCTCTGATATTATCATACCTTTTGTTTTTATTTATATATCAATTATATTTAAAAATATAGCTTGACTTGTTTTAGCTATTCTAGAAAAATTATTCTTGCTTAATTACTACGAGTAAGTAATAGTCCAATATGTTTCCTTATTCAACTCACATTATGGAACAAAATAGTTCATCAAACAACTGATGAGCAGTAACTGTTTTTCAAAATGATAGATGCAAACATTCATCTCATTGAGCCGTTATGGATGTGAAGAAACACCAGAATTATTTGCTCAATCTATACTGTACTGGTCTGAATAAATCGTTATTTTTACATATCGTTATTTGTACGTATAGTTATTGGTACATATCGTTATTTGTAAACATCGTGGCCTTATTTTGACTAAGTTTTAACTAACAAAATTGGTAAAGTTGCTTTTTCCCTCAGAAATCTCTTACAACAAAGCAGTCTAGCTTTCAAATAAAATCATGCACTGCTCTTTCATTTTTTAAATGAGATTCTATGCCCTAACACCAATATTAGTTTTTTCTACCAAGGAAAATTTAATGTATACAATCGAACTGCATATTACACTGTTACTTCGAAAATGTATGGTGTCATTTGGTCTGAGGTGATGTTAGGGTGTGCGAGAAATATAGTAATGGAAGAATACTCGTAGCGAATTATTTTAGTGAATTATTGACTGGGTTAGATTCATGCGTTCCTGATAACCGAAATTTCATAATGTCGTATGTTATGTTGAATTTTTAAAATGAAACCATAATGACCATGGAGTAGATAACACCCATAGCGTAATAAAAAAAGTGCCAAAGATACATTTTTATTCATCTCTTGGGCCAGTACGATTGCAGACACAAGTGAACAGACGGAATCCTTATAGGATAATGCAGCTGCATGAGAAGGACTTCAAAAATTTTGCAGTAACATTAAAATTGCTCAAATCCAACATCGTATAATTCTTTCATGTCTTATGATTTGTCTGTCTCAGATTTGGTCAGAACCTGCGTAAAGCGAGTTACAACACTCCCAAGATGCTGAGCATAGTGCATGCAATAAATACAGTTATAAAATGGAAGGATTTCTCTCATTAACTTTCTGGTCATTTTCGTCTGCTTGAAGTAAAGCCAAAGACACAAAAGAGAATATCAGAAAAATCTGATCTCATGAACAAGGACATACATTCTACATTCCCTTTAATGCCTCTTAAAGATTACATTACTATACAGCAATCTTCCACTTACATCATTGTAGGAGTTACTTTTATGTAAGAAAAGAGTTGAGAAGATGTAATTAATGTAATATAGATGTCTAATGATTGTTTGTACGGAATATATATTTTTTTCTGTAATTGAAAGTATAAGTGGAAAGAGGCAGCATTCTTTCATTTCAGGAAAAAGTGAGTTCATAGCATATTATGAAAGACATGAGTCTTCTATTACTGTAATCAATTAATGTGTAAAATAGCTTAAATTTTTAATAAAAATATTAATAATACAATTGTTACACTGCAAGGATATAGTATTTCTAATAAATTTACAATTATCTCAGAAACACATAAATGAAGGATTGCTCACTTTTCTCTAATCCGTTTAATAAATGTTTTGAATGCTCATTATTGTTCTCTAAGTTATCGAAAAGTTTTGTAATTAATAACAGTGTAAATTAAAAGACAATTACTACGAGAAACATTTATCTGTATTTACAATCCTATCTTTCTGAAAATCTAAAATAAAAAATAGTATGACAAGCTTCTATCAGCACTTATAACTTTCTCACCCTGATAATCTTTAATGGAATGGCCAACTTCGAACTTAATTATTCTATTATAGATTAATTAATAGATTAGACAACAAAATTAAATACTCAAAATGACATTAATAAGAGGCGAAAATAATCAATATAACTTTATGCAAATATAAGATCACTCATTCAAGATAATTTTCAAGAAGATTGTAAGTCTAAGTAACAAAAGCTTTATATTAAAGTAAATTGTAATTTTGAATCTTTGTTTCTCGAAATGATGGTAAGGTCTGTTAGAACTTTGTCAAACTAAGGCCACCGTATGTTCGTGTGAGATTACAATTTTTCCCAAGGGACAAATTATTGACTGTGGTTAGACATATTCCAAGGCTTAGGAACTTTTCTTACGTGGTGACACAATACATGCGGATAATAGGTAGTAGTATATAAGAGAAAGAAAAAGGGCATTCAAAAATTTGTCATAATAGAGACCGCGAGAATTGAAGCTGTTTTGACCAAACTTCAACGCGTTCTCTCCTTGATTCTACCCCTCGTTTCGTGCTCCCTTTTGTGTTCTTGACGGGGGAATCGGAACTGGGCTCCAAGAGCGCCCGGGGGAGCAAAACTGTAGCAAGGTCTCTGCCCCCACCGCCTTCACAACCCCTCGTCCGTCGAAGCTTCTGGCCGTGAGTCACGCGACGCAAAGTATACAAACGTTACAGAGAAAAGCTGGTGCGAAGTCAAGGGAAAACTACTGAGTATGGTGGAGATAACAGTATTGTGAAAGGTGAGCAATCGTCAAGCGGACAATTTTCCGATGATGTTTTCCATTACTTTTGCGTGGCGCCGGGTCTCAAACCCTGGTCATCAGGTAGAATTCCAAGTAGGCAAGACGTGAACACGATAGTTTTTAAAATCTAGAAGTGATTTTGTACTACATCTTTAAGTTTGTTACTCCTTTATGAATCTTTTTTTAATCTTTTTTTTTTAATTTTTAATTTTTTTAATGTGGCCAATCGTGTGTCTTTGGCAATAGCGAAAATTTAAAATAAACAATGTGTCTAAGAAATTGTACATTTTATGGTTACAATTTTCCGAGTGCGCATCAAAGTGAAACGTAGAAGTAACAAACAAGCATGACAAAGTGGGAAAATGCATTGGCGTGTATATTATATTTTTGAATTTTCAATACCTATGTTGTACACTGACATGACAAAACACTAAGTGAAATATGCATTTAAAACCCAAACATTTGGAGCATTTCAGGTCTAAAACAAGTATTTTGTCAATTAGAGGCTGAACGGAAGTGTCATATGGCTAACATATCTTAAGTGCAAATTATTGCTAATTTTCTGATTTTCCTCACTGACTTACAAAAACGTATGAAATGGAAAGCATTGTCCTTGGCATAACAATGCAGAAGTACGGAAGTGTTTGTTATAATGTCATAGTTTTATAATTTGTACCATAGTTTGGGGATGGGATTGGATTTATACTATAGATGGCGGTACTATAGTTTTATACAAGTTTT
Organism: Gryllus bimaculatus; assembly: GCA_017312745.1. Classification (NCBI taxonomy): domain Eukaryota; kingdom Metazoa; phylum Arthropoda; class Insecta; order Orthoptera; family Gryllidae; genus Gryllus; species Gryllus bimaculatus. Next base: position 622,183 of record BOPP01000169.1, read on the forward strand.
ATACTAGTTTGTTTCATTTCTTTTGGATGTCTCAAACAAAAGCAACGCTAATGTGATTATTTTGAACCATTTTGTGTTAACGTCGAGCGGGACCAAGTGGAACTTTGGTTTTCTACCGCAGAACAGATACTAAGCAGAAAGGAAAGCTATCCACAATACGTGTGTCCATAGAATGCGCATGGCCGTCATATTGAAAGCGTGTAAACTGCTGTACGACCCGGCATTTGTTTTGTGGTGAACGGTGGTGAAGGTGTCTTTTATTTCCGTTTTACTTGTTATATTTCGTGTAACTAGCAAAACACACCGGACCCAACGGGACATTTGCTTAGAATAAACAAATATTAATATCGCACATAGACAAATATTAATACAAAATAGAGACAAAAGGGTACAGAATTATAAATACATAACTAGTAGAGATACAAATGGCACCGACTTTCTCGTATTAGTTTTCTATTTTCTTTGGTTTGGGCTAGTTTATTCGACTTGCCACATTCTAGCCAGCTGCCATCTATTTCCGCCCAAAAAACATTTTTTTGAAATTTTCTCAATACTTTGGTTTCCTAATAGTAGAATCAAAATATTACTTGAAGAATATTAAAGACTTGTTAACCCAATCCGATGGCCGAGATTGCTATGGCAATGGTGCCGTAACGATCTCGGACAAGAAGATCGCGGGTTCGAGTCCCTCTTCGGGTATGGTGTCTCTGTATGTTTGTGTGTGTCTATTTCGTCATTCGTTATCATTTACCATCATCATTATTTCACCCCATTCCCAAGGCTAACTAGCCTGGGGTGTAGAAATGGAATTAACCTTAACATACTGATCCCCCATTAGAAAGTCACGTGCCCCTTATCACGATATTGAAGACTGCGCCCTGGTGGGTTGAACGTACTACGTGGCCCCATGACAGCCGATTCGTCAAGCAAAAAAGAAGGATAAACCTTGTTTTAAATAAAATTTTCATTTTAAAAAATGTAGCTGTTTTTATGAATAAATCGTTTAAGCGTTACTAAAAATGCGAAATTGAAACTCTTTTTCACAGACAATTTTTGAGTTTTCGACAAACGTTATTTAAAGTTATTTAACGCACTTTAACACACAAATTTTGTAGTATTTACAAATCGCTGGAAATGTGAATATTAACGGCTTGCGAGGTATTTAAAAAATATATTTGTGTAATTTTTAGAAAAGGTTTAAAAATAGTACACAACAATTAATTTTATGTCATAATAAACAGTTCAATTAGCACTACCTTTTGGAAAAGTTAGAAGAAAAAAATTGCAGTCGTTTTCCTGAAAATTGCTTTTGAGCTGAATCTTGTAGTTCCTTTGCAGTTAACAGTTTCAAGGCGGCAGTCCGCACTGCGCGGTGGCACACTGAAGATCAAAGGAGCCGCAGGTTGTCTGTTCTGGATTCTAGTTTGCCCCGAAATTATTGACAGAATATTATTACTACTATAATTGTTTTAGGAGTATGTGTGTTTTATGTTACTCATCAGTATCTTTTATTGACAAACTGTTAAGAACTGGAACTGAATTGCTTAGGCGAAGTGGTGTCTCTCCACGAGGTCAATTCTCTCTTTGAAGAAGAATTTGCAAGTGTATAGTGCTTTCATTGGATTTAGGAATACAGGAATATACCATCAAATGTTTTCTGATGAAGCTCTTGCTCCAGTACAATCAACAAATTAAGAACTGTCTCCAGAATCTTCAAATGGGACCCACTTCAGAAAACATAAAGCGTTAAAAAATCATGTACGTAGAGATAAAATAAATATCTATTACCACAGCAATTTTTAAATACCGATTTACGTTATTTGCCAATATTTGTTTATGCTGTAAAGAGTATTGTCCGATTAGCTTTGTTCCACTTGCCCCACCCCTGGGGCAAAGTGGAATACATGCAGACTCAGAAAATTAAAAATCTAACCAGTTTTACTGAAATCAGCATAGGCTTTCTATGTTGTAACAGAAGATATCTATAAATTTTGTAGTATGTATGAATATATTTTAAAACAAGTGTACACTGTATTGATTTTTTTGTTATTTAAGGTCGCATCAACTACTTAATCACTAGCGACCACTATTGCTTGTAACGGTATGGTAACTACGAATGAGGATGACCCGATATGATGATATGGGTGTGAAAAGACGAAGACAATACAACCATGCCCGAGGCGGGACTAGAACCCACGATCCTTCGGTCCGAGATCGCTACGGCAATGCTGCCTTAACGATCTCGGCTATCGCGACACGCTACACAATGCCTTGATTCGGTTACAAAAATACATTAGGGTACTATATTGTTGTTACAAACTTAACGATTCCACTTTACCCCACGTTCTCATGATAATCGCGCATGAGAACCGCTACACATCAGTGTGCAGTTGGTTGCCTATCCGCTGGCTTTGTGTTCACATTGTTTTAACACTTGCGACTATTTTTTATACATATAATATTTGAATGCACCTCGAGATAATTTATGGAAACGTCGACTTCATTGACTTGACTTGACTCAACACAAATGCTAAAATGCGCTATATAATTTTTTTAACTTTCATACACTTAATAAAATACTGCAGAAAAACAATAGTCTCACCCCATTTTTTTAGATCAGCAACTACACAAACTTATATTTAATAGAATTTGAAAAAAATATTTATTTTGCACAAATCTTATATATTATGAGTAAATTAAATATGTAAACATTTGGAAATAACAGCAAAACGTAGTTTTAATATAAATGTCCACTATACTTTTTGCTTTTTGTTATTTACGGTCGCATCATTATCTAGATCATCAGCGATCACTATTCATTTTAACGGTATGGTAACTGTGAAGATGACATGATACGGTGATGATAGAGGGTGAAAGGACGGACACACTTACAACTATGCCTGAGACGGGACTCAAACCCACGATCCTTTGGTCCGAGATCGCAACGGCACTACTGCCTTAACTACTCTACTTCAATAGTACTACTGCCTTAACGACACGCTCCAGAATGCCTTGATTCGGTTACAAAAATACATTAAGAGTCTACTGTATTTTTTTATTATAGAAAAGTTTGCATCGCAAAATAAAGAAAGTGTTCTTCTCTTTTTATTAAGGTTATTCTTTTTTCTTCACACTTCTTTCCCAGGATGATTCAGATGTAGAACTCAAGCTTTAGATCTATCTTTTGTTCGATCTGCCTGAATTGCTTTTCCCTGTAGGTTTTGAATCTTTCGCAATTTTCATTAGTCTTTTACTGGCCAACCTGGTGACGTGCTCATTCTTCTAATTTTTTCTATGTCTTTAATGTCTTACTCATTTTTGTATCTTAGTTTTTTAATGTATTCCATATTGTTACACCCAATACTGATCTTAATATCCTCGTATTTGATGTTTAAGTGGAGTCTTTGATCTTCTATTACACCATGTATAACAATTTTGATTTCTGAAAAATCAATATAATTTTATAATTGTCTCTATCATAAAAACATGAAAATCGTTACTTCCCCGTAAAAACCCTCACCCAGGGCATTTGCATTACGTCCTGAAGAAGGTCGCAGAATGGCGACCGACACGTCGGCACCTTCGCCACGGACGCGTCACCCGAACAGCGAAGTAAATAAAAAACGTACAAATTTTCGAATGTATCTTTATTTATACAAGAACGGAACATTATATTTCAAATCAAAGGCATATTTTAACCAACTATTCACAAATTGATGACAAATAAGCTATAAATGTGTAGTTTTGCGAGAGTATGTCATATCACTTTCACGAATAATTCCACAAATACAGTACCCCGTCATGTGTTCATTATGGGATCCCTGTTAGCGACGTTCAACGATGTCCTGATGAAACCGCTCTCCTTGCTCCTTGGAATATGCACCCATATTCCCTTTGATGCTATCAAGGTGGTTATCAAAGATGTGTATTTTGGGAATCATCCTGCAGCCCATTTTTTGGTAATTTTAACCAGTCTTAACCAATTGAATGTAATTCTCAACTTTCTGATTTACAAGAAAGTCTTTTACTAACTTAACAAAACTGATTCATGTATCATTATCCTTTCCTCTGAGAAGTTTGGGAAACTCTTGTCACTCAATAACATCCTTGATTTGGGTTCCAACGAAAACGCCAGCTTTAATGTTTGCTTCGGAATGCGTTGGGAACAGATGTTGTAGATGCTTGAATGCTGCATCTTATGCGCCCAAAGCAGTTACAAATTGTTTCATAGCCCTACATTTATGTGCAAAGATAGCATTAGTACGTGTCGTGGATCTACAAGCGGCTTCCATTTAATGTTGTAAATCACAGTGAACTCGGCACGTTTAGGCCAAAATCGTTTATGGTTGTGTTTTTAGTGTCCCTGCTATCCGCCTGACAAACATAGCATAAAAACGTTTACTAAATCCTTCCGTGTACACCCATTACGAAGGCAATAATTTTGAAGTTTCCAATAATTTCCCAATCAAGTTCTTCATATTTCAATGCGTTTAGCAATCTCTTCACATTGCGGTACTATTCTATTAGATGTGACGAATGAGCGAGGGAAATAGACAGAAACTGTTTACCGTTATGAATTAATACTCCTTTCAGACCCTTTGATGAACTGTCTATGAAGAGCCTCCACTCACTATGGTCGAGCCTCCACTCACTATGTTTTCAAACAAATTAGCTACATCATGAAAATAGGAGTGTTCATCTTCTTTGATTAAAAATACGGAAAAATTGTTGTCGCTTCCTCTGAATCGACACTTTCACATATTCATCCAACGAGTTCCAGTGCATCAGTCTGAACGTTAAGAGATCAGCATTGGACGTTGTAAGACCAAGGTCTCTGATAAAATCATTTAAGTCCTTTTGATTGGGATAGTATGGTTTCCTTTCATTGTTTTCATTTTGGTAATAGCAATTAGGGTCTTCAAAATCTTCCTCAATTTCCGAATTACTATTACTGTCATCACCAGTTTCACCTCACTGTGGAGGATTAGCAACAGGAAGTTCAGGGATGTGGTACAAAAGCAATGGGTGAAGGTATGTTGGGATTAACGACTGCAGCTGCTTTCTTATCAAACCGTCGTTTAGAATTGTCCACTATGCGGAAGTAGCAGTTCGTAGAATGATCACGTGGGTTCTCGCCAAATTATTGGAACACCAAACTTCAAAGCCCTCTTTTCCTCTCGGTGCCATCCTTCCAGAGTGTTCTTACAGGTCGCACAAGTTACATGTGGAGCTCAGTATTTGTCTTGGTCTCCAACGGACATCCCGAAGAAAGTCTAGTACGCTTCACATACTTTCACTAGTGATGATATGGGGAAATTTTTCCCTCTCGTTTAATAGATTCCCCGCAAATAAAATGGAAGGCATCTGCTGGATACTTACGCTCTTGAAGCCATATCTCAGTAGAATACGCAGCCAAATGTTATGTTAAATTTTTAGTTAGTTATTAAAAAAATTCTCATCAAACAAACTGAGATTACCTAGAAAATTGAAAAGAAATCCTTTTTAAAATCAGTCTTATAAAAAAGGCATTATTTTGCATTCAATTAAGAGTTTGCGATGATTAGAAAAATCTATTACAAAACTCGTAGTAAAGGAATAGAAAAAATGCAAAAGTTGACAGTTATGCAAATCTCATTGTGACGGCCTCAAAAGCGATGTTTCAGGGATCTAACGTCTATTTTCTACGTACTTGATGATCAATTAACCGGAAATCAATAATTTGTATCCAGAAACAGGGTTTTGGAAAATTTGTTACATGCTGTTATATGTGGATATAAACTTTATTCTAAAATTGGAAAAATGTTGCCCAGTGGAAGAATGCAGAAACATGAAATTACAATTAAAATTACTGTAACGTTTCTCCGTGGTGAATTAAAACCAACAGAATATTTAAACAAAAACGTTTATTCGGGAACAATTATACACTAAAATCTACTTGGTCTATTTACAGATATATTACACTTAATTATTTTTCTTTACACACGATTCCGTTCTCTTGATGATTTATTTACACAGTTCACTTCTTACACACTATTTATTTATACTGTTTTCTTCTTCTACAGTATCAGCCAGTCCGATGCACTGTCCACGGTCCACTGCACTTGACCCAATTCCCTGCGCAGACCACAATTCCTTGGGCAGACCACACTTCACTGCGCACATCAGGGTCCGCTGCACTGCTGTTTACCGCGATGCCCACTTCACAGCTCAGCTTCCACTGCAGACTTCAGACTGCTGACTGCTGTTCAACCGCTGCACCACTCTTCACCGCAATGTACATTTCACAGCACAGCTTCCACTTCGGACACACTGACGGACTGACTGCTTCTCTGCCACTCACTGACGTCTTACTACCCACTGACTTCTACTCACGTCTGACTCGCGGCCGCCGGCAGCAGCGCATTTATACCTGCCCGGCGCTTGTCTCCAGGCACCCGGCACATTCTCGGCGTTTCCCCGCGCCTCGCGGATAGTCCGGAACCGTCTAGTTCGGGGGGAAGGGAAGGGGCGCCGGCAGATGACGCAATCCACGCGCAGCGAATTCGGCAGGTGATGCAATATTCGCAGCATTACAAATAAAAACAATATATAAAAATAAATATAAAAACAATTTTTGTTTATACTAGGCGCGTACGACCAGCGTACGGCCCGCGTACGGCCCGCGTACGGCCCGCGTACGTACTAGCCGTGTCCCGACCTCGCGTTTCCATGCCGTATTCTGCTGTTATCAACCTAAGAAGAGAATTTTCTCATCGTCACAAACCAACATATACTGGTACATTGCAAGGAAAACGCACACTACAATCTTGCCTGACTGGAATCGAAGCCCGGACCGCGCCATGGATAGCGAGCACGGTGACCAATGAGCTAAACCGCCAGGCAAAAACCGCTTTATCTAGCCTTTTCCGAATTTCCTGCCACGAAGAGCAACCAATGTAAGCTTTATTTGATGCGCAAAATCGTGTCCTTTTCCTCCGGTCTTCTAATGATTTCCAGTGCGTGCCCCAATTAACGGCCCTTCCCAATATCCGCAGTTCCCAATTATCGGCCCTTGTTTCTGTCCCATATGTTGTTACTTATCTTACCATAGTTTTTTTTAATTTTTACTTTGACTTCATTATACGTATTCAGTGTACTTAAAATTTCAACTTCCAAATAAGTGAATTTCATTATCTGATCTATTATTTTATTATTTATAATCAATTTACACTGTTTGTTCGGTCGGAAGTTTGTTCGGTCAGCTGAAAGTCGCCTACAATGTAGGAATTGGGCATAATCTATCTAAAGACGTAGGCAATTGAAATGTATTTTTGTTTCGTTCAATTACATTTTTCTTTCTTTTCTGAAAATTAGTTATCTGGGTCCACCACATGCTCCGAAATCTCTAAAGTATCTGCAACATTAGTGAGTTGCTTGCACATTCAAAACTTTCTACAATGTTACACAGTATCGCGGTTGAGAAATGTGTCTTCTGGAGCAAATTAATAATTAGTTCTTGTTAATAAATGCATTTTGTGCTTGAGCCACTGCAATGAATGAGTCTGACAATTCTGGCGATTTCATCTTAGTTTTTCTAAGCCAATAAATTTACTATATAACAAAATCATCTATAGTTGAATAACAAGATAAATACTCTGTGCTTTAAAGGAAATCCTGAAAAATTTGCTTAACTAACTCATAAGCTCTATGCATTATGTGAAAAAATTGAACGTCTATCTCACACTTCTATTCATTATTTATTCCTAACTCTACTACTTCTAGTTCATTAATTTAATAATATTAAAAAAATCTGCCGCAACTATCATTAATACTCTTTTGCGTACCTTGCACAGTACGTCTTGTGCGTGCAAATGAAATGTTGACAGAGGAAGAGGTGACGATTGGGTCCCAGTCTGGCTTTTAATGAGTACTCCGAAGATATTTTAGAGTTGTTTACACAAATTGTTAGTACGAGACAGCCATTGATTGAAGTTACCTCAAGGTTTTGTTTTCTTTGCGGTATCAATATGTTTTATGGCCATGACGACTTTGCGGTACGTGTACAATAAAAGATATTTGGTCGTAATCATACCGTAAAGGAATCATTCCAATAAATAAAAAGTAATGAATAATACTCGTTTCCAAACATAAGTGCAGATTACTGAACATAACTTCGATGGATTAACGGCAAATGTGGCTCCATTATGCCACATTTTTATTAAGCTCTAATTTTGTTAATAATGAGAGGTAATGTCGGGTGAGGTAGGTTGCTAGTTTCAACAATACTATAAATTCAAATTTATTGATCTTTTGAGGATACAAATACACTTTCAGTATTTACAAGAGAACATTTCAATATTGCAAATTATTCTATTCACGCTTGTGGTACCTTTGTTAACAAAAAAACACGAAGTAGGTATTTTGAAGCTTAAGAAAACTCGCGTCGAATATACTTCTAGCCCGTGCGCCATATATTATTTTCCCTGTATTTTTACAATAAATAATAGTAAATTAAAATGAACGAAAACGGATGATTTAGTTTATCAATTTGAAAATGATAACGTAGGAGGTTTAGGAACCTCAATTTACTGAATTATGTGAGAATTGATTGACTGATTCATTTATCATCATCATCATTTATGATCAGTGATTCTGGGCGCATCAACTGATAAGGTCATTAGTCCCTCAGGTGTAGTGCATGTATTCATTACGGGAAGTCAAGGTTATCCTCCCCCTCTGGCTGGTGGGATCCGCCGCCGACTTTCGTCGACTTGCTGGAATGTTCGCCATCCAGGCGTCTCCCAACCGGGGCATCGCTCCAACTGGGGTAATCCCTAAGCTCCCGACAAGTGTGATAGCGTCGTGCACGTGAGTGTAAGTGTGAGTGTAAGAGGTGAGGATAGGACAATGAAGAGGGAAAGATCGCGCACGGTTCGTGGACCGTTTTCAGTGCTCAATCAGCGTTGGCCAAAAATCTAACTCTCTAAATACGACGATGCAGCAAGAAATATTTTGCTTCTTTGTTTAATTCATTCAATTCTTCATTCGTTTGTTTCTGATATTTTCAATAGTTTTAATGAATTGTACAAGAATTTTAATGAGCTTTTTATATTATTGTTTGTCTCTGCGATTCGATGAATGCAAATACTATGTCGTGTATTGATTCGTCGTATTGTACCTCATGCTGTATATTTAGTAGGAAATCACCCTTAGCCATTGAATAATAATTCTTATCAGCAATAAAAAACACCCTAATATTCCACACATTTCCACGAAACGTTGTGCTAATTAATACACGAAGAAATCACGCCGCTTTCTTTTGTCGCAGGCAGGAGGTCGCCGCAGCATGTAGCTCGGCTATGGGCTGCTCTCCCAGCGGCGGCACGTCGCGGGATGAGCCTGTGAGTTATCCTTACCAACATATTCACTTTCAAGGAAATCAAATACAATCAAAGGTGTGCATGTGAGGGGTTCAACAGTTAAATTGAACGGGAAATTGTAATTGGTAGTTAACCCGCGTATTGCGCGGAAGTGTCCATCTTGCCACTGGTAGTGGAAATGTGTAATATCTTTAGTATTCGACATTATAGAAGTTATAAAGTAGGAGAAAAAAATTTACACACGAATAATTTAGTGTCCTAGTGTTCAGCCCTATTACCTCATTTAAACATACTTTTATACCTTTACTTCGACAGGTTCTCAACCAACATACATGTGTCCCATTCTTCATGAACCTTGACTTTGCTTTGCAATTATTGCAACTTTTTAATTCTTTCATTTACAAATTCCTGTTTGAACACTAAACGATTAAATTCGTGATTATCGCTCTGTGTGCCTCCGGCACCATGTAACATTCATTGTCAAGCAGCCAGAATCGAATAATAATTTTCAATCAAATACCAGCAACTGATAATCTTCAACGCAGACGTCCGTACGTTACGACTAATGTCCTGCTTTGCCTAATTCGCAAATTAGCCTTGTAATAACTACATCAAAATGGCTAAATAAAGTCGAAAGTAGATAAAATTTCAAAGTGAACTTTGAACGTTAGCCCGATGATGAGTTCATTAGCAACCACAAGGTAGGTACTGTTTGTGAAGTACGTAACATTTTATACAAAACTGGACAACGAGAAACAATATTAAAAAGGGAGGGAGGTGTGGGTGAATGTGACAGGACTATGCAGTCTTTACCCGCAAGAGTAATGAGTTTTTTCCAAACCTCCCTCTACAGCAGAGAGACATTTTAAAGAAATGTCTAAAGTATCATTAGGATAAAAGATGCAATATTATAATATTATGTTACGGTTAAAAATATTGCGAAACAAGTACTTTTTCTTCTTTATTTTCATTCTGTTGATAATTGTTCAGATGGAGATAATCGAGACAATTTATGGATTCTGCTGAGACAATTTACTCGATTCATATTTATTTTCTAAATCACATTCACATTCCTTTCATCTTAATACATCCCATTCTCATTCCTTGGAGAAAACATTAAGATGCTTTGTAGGGGAAACTCGGGCAGGAGAAGAAATGATTGCGTTCCTGCCTTTACGGAGTGATGGAGGGAGAGGGAAGGTGATTGGTTCCTTTCCTGTGGCGAACCCCACAGCCGAAGGAGTGTGAGGTAGTCCTGCGTTGAGGAAAAGTTGCTCATCCGCCGGTTTCCGGGAAGCTACTGAAGTTTTTTCTACCTTATTTAAAGTTGCCACCAGAGAAACTTCTGCGCTCTAATCCTTAAAGTATTACACGGGCGGGAACCCTCTCGCCAAGGAGAGGTCACTGAATGACCACGTTGAGAATAGTTGCTTTAGCTCCTTGCTCTTCTCCTACGTTCGCCACATATAGATTTTCTATTACAGTTTTACCATTTTTATGTTAAACAAAATCTACATTACTAAATCCCAATGAGCATAGCAATTGAAAGAAAACTACACAACCTGCTTTCATGAGAGAGGATGTCTATGGTTTCGTGGAACACCCAAGAACACAGGAAAAATTCAAATATCATGTAACAGTTTCGATTATCACTGCGACATGCAAATATTGATTGTGTTTACGTCATTTCTCATACTGCGCATACCAACTGAATCCTGATACTTAGTGCGTCACTGCATACTACACAGCTGTTGCCATGAGACAGAAGGTTCCAAGTACTCATATGAGGCTGATCATTGGTATTTGCTATTTACGAGTTGAATTATGAAACAACTTTCTTTGTTTTCTTGGTATATAAAGAACTCTTGGCATGTTGCTTAAATAATATGTTACTGCGGTATTCGCGAAATCGGTTTTTGTTCAAATCTTTAACGTATTGCAGTGTTATATGAGTATTTTATTCGTTCTTGAGGACAGTGTCTGCTAGTTTTAGGAACGTTTTGTCGTTTTGTTCATGAGCATTCGTTGCTGCAGGCCACAAATAAGTTATGTTTTACTCTCTGCCTGCCTTTCTCCGGTTACCATCTCTTTAAAAGGGATCTTTTGCTAACAACATGCCTCTACTTCACTCAGATTTCTCCGAATCGAATTCTATGTATATTCAGACGAGTGCATCTGAAATCTGGGAAATAACTTACAAAATTCGAGGAAATCGTATCGCAAGATATTTTGTTCTCCCTATCACGGGAAATTACAGTGTGACAAAATTGTATCTAGAGACGTTGCCGAGGGAAAAAGTCTCATTATCAGCACCATATCTAAATTTTAGATTCAGTGAGATTATTACTCGTCCATTAAACCATACGAAGCCTACAGCGTGACAATTAAATTAAATGAATGTTAATTAAAATTTGGCTACTTCGATGTAAAATGTCTTTAAGGATCACATTATCTTTAATTCCTCACCAAAACCTACATACCCGTAGCCCATTCTTTGTCATAGTCACTTGGTAATAATCGTATTGCCTAACTAAAAGGATTCGCATTAAAAGAATTATTTTTCAACAAATGACATGCTGTGCTCTCTCTCTCTCTCTCTCTCTCTCTCTCTCTCTCTCTCTCTCTCGCGATCTCTAACTATCTATCTTCCAATTTTAGAAATTTAGTAATGGGGAGAATTTTTAAAAAATACAGAAATTTGAAGTGAGATACTTCTCAACGCCCAAAAAAGCAAATGCTGCGAGTAAATATAAATTGCCAGTGGAGCGAGAAAAATTTCAAACTACATGTCAGAAATTGAATTTTCTTGTTAAAAATAACTCTAAAACATTATCAATATACGGTATTTATATTACTTACTTACTCTACGTTTTAGTATCAAAATGTTTACTATTTAGATGTAATGGACATGTTCAATAGTTAAGGGAACTCTTCTATTAATTTACGAATCACATTATTTTACAATGCAATATCATCGTACTACCAAAGTCTGCATTCAACAAAAATCGATAAAAGAAATCCGGTACAATATTTTCTTGCCACAATCAGAAACAATAATTATCTAGCCTGCAAAAAGGTATATAGCGAACAAATATTCAGTTTAATTAACTATCGAAAAAGTTAAAAGGAAAAATATCTGTAAAATGAACCATGTATATGTGATATTTTAGTATCTGCAGGTGGCTTTCAAAGTGTAAAGGAAACATCAGGCGCTGTGGCTTCGAAAACTACTGAATTCAAGCTTAGGTCTCACTATTGAACTCTATGACCTCGGCTCAACAAAAGCACACCGGTGCGTGCGCGATCGTAGATAGGCAGTTGTCAATGATATCATCAGCGTTTCATTTTTTACAGAGCACGCTCTGGGTACCTTGTGGTATTATGGGAACTGAAGGCAGAATTTCCAATGTACAGATCCCTGAACAAAACTATTCCATACTCTATGGCATGTGAAATATTTATCAATGATATTACTAAAACTGTTCTTTACGAATTAGAAGAAAGAAATCATAAATGATTTCCCAATAAAGTTCAAAGTGACCTAAAACAAACTGAGAATTTATTCGTAATTTAAGTACAAGAAACCCATAAAGTGCAATACTTGAAAACAAGGAACAAAATATGAAAAGGAGTTATTCCTGAAGAACATTTCACACGTTTATTGAATTTTTATCAAGCGTTCGTAATATCTAAGCGCGATCTGCTTGCCGAGACTTAGAAAACAGGGCATCATTTTTATGGCGCAGCATTGTAACCCCTAATGACGGTGTTGTTTGTAGGATATTTCGAGGGCCGCGGTCGTGAGTATTCCGTGCGGTAAGATCGCGCTGACACTCCTCCAGACGTTATCGGCAAGTTGCAACGTAAATTACTTTCTGTAGCGGACACGAAGAATGTTATCTTCAATTTTGCTTTAAGTATTTTTAGAAAATGATATGCATTAGGTAACGTATGTACCCGCAACTATTGTGATTTTAAAAGTACAAAAAAATTCATAAGGCCGCACAAAAAAAATATATTGTAAACTTTAATACGTATTACAATAAACCTTAAATGGTAGTTACAACTCTGCGAATTTTTTAATTTTTTAAAATATTTATAATTTTTATTTTCGGAGTAAATTCTTTCACGTGGCATTGCCGCTGTAGCTTCTGTTTCCAGGAGCTTCTAGAGTTCCAACGGTGGCATATTTTCGACACTAGCTGTATAACTAGATCGATTGATTGATTCAGGTCTCCGGTCACGTCAACTGGTATGATCATTAGTCCAGTTAGTGTAGTGAATGTTTTGTCCCTAGAGGTGACGGCGTTTCTCCCAGCTGAATAGTGAGATACGACCTAAACGTAAACTTGTGTGGTATTCTCGTAGATGGGCACCGACCCAACGGGAAAAGCTCTAGGATGGCCGGTAACTACACGTCCCGTGTTGTACGAGATCGTCCGTTATTTCATTGCATTGTTCCATTGTCCCGAAAAAATATACAGGATGCTTTTATCCCTTTTGTCTCTTTGTTCAGCATATATTTTGAGATTGAGAGTGTGTCGTGTGCGTCCTAAGAAAGGGTCGGTAGCCGGTTAGTTTCTTTTTTAGATCGAACAGAACATAATATTATACACATAGACTACTAAATGAAAAACAAAACACTTGAATTTGCCACATCGACTCAAACAAAATGAACATATTAACGTGGTTGTGTAGGAAGTGTGGATTTTGGTAGGCGCTATTGGTTGTGTGTTCCAGCCTTAGAACTACGGGTAAGTTCCTATAACATTTGTTTTTAGGGTCGCTCGCGTAGTCAGTGTGGAAGTGTTGGTGTTTTTTAAAACCACCATTTTCTTTTTGAGACTCAAAAGTGTACGTTGCCAGACATACTTAGAGCTGAGTTTTCAATTTTGCCTTTAGAACAGCAAAGCAAACAATTCTTGTACATGTTGTGTAACTGTATTTTCTTAATCGATTATGGTGGCTGGTCTCATATAATGCAGTATATCAATGTGAAGAAACATGCTTTGCTCTTTTAAGCTGGAGTTATCAAAGTATGGCATCATTTACTACAAAACTGGAGAGTAATGTCAGTACACTTGGTGAAATCGTTCTTACTGCCGACAAAGGTTTATTTGCTTTCCATACTGTGAAACAATCGCTCCTTCAGTTGCTTCCATGCGATAATAAAAAATTATTCAGGTAGAAATTTACTAGTTCACGAAGTAAATATACATCGGTAATAGTGAATGTTCTGAGTCCAATTTGGAATGCGTCAAATATATAAGGATTTGAAAGCGGTAACATTCATATCAGTTACGGTGGACACATCTAACCACAAGAATATCAAATTGATACCAGTACTTGTTAGGAGGTAATTTATGCTATTTATTTAGGTCAGTGTAATTTATTTCAAAGAACATAAGAGCGGAAACAGCTCATATCATAAATTTTGCTACTGGAGTATTATCTAAATTTCATGTGATGGATAAAATTGCTTTCTGCGAAGACATTTGTAAGACGAACTTTGGAAGGAGAAAGTGACAAAACTATATATTATCACAACTTAAATCTACGCTGAAAACCATCAATGGTGTGAATGGTGCAGCGCATAAAGGAGTGTAAATCAATGCTGAATGTTTCCTACATTCATTGAAACTATTGTAAACAAATTTTTCCAGTATATCCGCATTAACAATAAATGTTGAAAATTTAAGTGTTCGGGTTGTTGAATAAAAATATAATCAGGTGCTTGGTAAGTTAAAAACTAAACGATTTTCCTAGCAACGTTTTTACAGAATCGTAGATAATTATGGGGGCTAATTTTTTTGTCACAAGGAAAATTTCCTTCAATATTGAAATCGTTTTTAGTGATCTTAAATCACTTCTTTGCTACATTTCATTCAGTTAATTGAAATTGTTTTCATACAGCGTAAATACTTTGAAGTTATCGATATGTCTACAAATGACGTTTTAGCAAAACTAGAAATATTAGTAGAAAAAATAAATCTGGAAAGAAGCAAAACTTGAAAACTATAATATCCAGATTTTGGTAAATATGCCGAAGAAGGTGATTTACTTAATGCAACTGAGTCATTAAACATTTTGAACTTATTATATGACACATTAATTGAGTATGTTGGAAATGGATTTATAATTTTCCCAAACTAAAAAAACTGGGTTCAGCTAAACGTTTTTAGTGTTTTTCTTTGAACATCATTTGATAGCATTAAAACGTTAGAAGAGTTTAAAGGAAATGAAATAGCACATACAAATATTTTTAACCCTTGTACTAAGTACTAGCAAGTTTAACTTGTGAAGTGTATGTGAAGTAAAAAAACAAGATATAAGAATTAAAAAAGTGTTTAGGTGAATAAGTACTTCTTTATATTCAAACTTAGGGTTGCCACCTCTCCGGTTTTAGACCGGAGACTCCGGTTTTTGAGCTTCATCTCCGGTCTCCGGTTTTCGAAAAAGTATCTCCGTTTTTTTTTTCAATTTCAATACATTTTCAATTTTTTTAGAAAATAAATAGATTTTTCAACTTAAAATTTAAAGCTGTTTCTATTTCATCTGAAATCTGTCCTTTCCTTCTTCATTAGAAAGATAAAGAGCAGAAGATGAAAATTGGTCTTGCGATTCTCGTGTTATCGCCATCCGCTCTCTCTTTCTTTCTACGCATATCAGACAGAGAAGCATCTCAGCGATATGCGAGAATGCTCGCGCAACCAACTTTCAAGTATAATCCGCCGCGGGATGCCTATTCGATATCTTCATTTTGACAAGATCGAATTTCTTGTGCGTTTTTTTCTTAGAAACTAATTTTGGAAACATTAAGGTAAAGGTACATTTGTGACTTCGATCGGGAACTGACGTCATGTATTACTTGTGCGGTAAACCTAAGAAAACGGTTTTGGAATGATTGGAAAACAGATATATATATATATATATATATATATATATTATATATATATATATATATTATATATATAATTATATATATAATCTCATTTTTGGGGTATCAAGGCTGAATATTTAGATATACATAACAATTTGAAATAAAATGTTAAAAACGAATAATTAGATACCAGATTACGTTTTCTACAAATTGTTTCACATATCTCTATAACCTAAAAAATAATCTTAATTATAATTCTTTGTTTAGAAACTAAACTGAAGTTAAGAACTATAATTTAGTAACAGTATAGCTGGAAAAAGTAGAATGTTAGCGAAGTGTAACACTATTTTTGAATATGTTAATTATTTATAGATCACTCAGAACCCAAAGTATGTAAATATATTTTAAGAAATAAATAAAAGTTCTGGCGTCAATTTCTTTTTAGATTTCAGTATTACCGCCGCCCGGTCGCAGCAGTCTCCGGTTTTCTGGAATTGGCAAGGTGGCAACCCTATTCAAACTCCTCCCATTCGAAGGTATCACTTACAAAAATTTGCAGGTTATTAGATTTGTGCTAGCTATGCCTGTTAGGGATGATGATAAAGAGTGTTTCATCATCAATGTACTATGGATTTATTACAAAAGATTGTAAGGATATAATTGTTACTAAATTAAAATTTCAAAATACATTGAGAGTATAATTTCATAAGATAATGCAACATATTAAACGTAATTATCTGCATTCTTCTGAGTATTACAAACCAACAAATTCACAAGCTTCTCACGGTGAAATTTCCTGGCCAAGTGCAAGGCAGAGATATGTAATATTCTATATCCATTGGAAGAAATCCGAGCATGTCAAATGTTTTGATCTTCAGTCTGTAAATAATATGAACAGTGACTTCTCTTATTAATCTTGTTTGGGAAGGGTCTATTACAATCTTTAACGAAAGGTTATAAAAGAATTTGTCTCTCGATTACTGAATTAATTTTAATAAACCTATTGAATGAAGCTTTCAATAAAACTTATTGTGACGATTATCTTCATTCTTAAGCAAAGTATTCCTTATTTTCAATTTTAAAATCTGGTCACCCTGATAAAGCTTGTGTCGATAATTCTTTAAGTACTTCGAATTTAGATGCAGTCTAGGGGAGATTTCACGCAAGTGGATGCTCAGATTAGTAGTTTTCCGTGGTTTCTCCAATCATTGGGTGAATGTCGGAGCAGTACCTCCACAAACACGGCATGGACCATAGAATATCGCGCGCTGTTCGAGGCCCCTTTATCTAGAATATTGTTTTTGCATTCGTCTGGTATTAATCTGAGAAAATACACAAACTATCGATCAGCGCAGCCGGCCGGTAGAATTCTTTTTCAGACAGCGGCTGAATTCGATCTAGCTATCTATGTAGTTAGTTCTAAAAATCCTATCACCGTCCGGATTCAAACCCTATGATCTACCGGTCGGAGGTACTGAAGACATCATTATTGATGCGCACGTAAACTTGTCAGACGCAGAAGATATAAGGGATGTTATCACTCTGTCGTGGCAGAGAGTAAACGCGGATTAAAAAGGTATTTTTTCAATTTTCGAAAATTCATTGTTTTTGATAAATATTGGAAATTTTCAAATCAGAAATTTAGAGATGTGCTTGGTTCTATTTACGAGGGAGATTTAAATACAATTTGAAGTCTATTTTGGATACAATTTAGTATGAAGTTAATATAAATCAACTAGAAAGTAAAATCCTACATTAAAATTTGCAGGGACCAAAAATGAGCCAAACCCAACGAAAATAATAATTTTGAAGCAATCTTGCGTACTCATTTGGCAGTAGAGTTACTCACTCATAGCAATAAATAAACGAACGGATGGATAGTCAGAGGATTTTGAAAAAGAAAAAATTTCTGTAACTCCCAATTTTATTCAAACCCCCAAGCATTGTGTAACTTCACTTCCCAACATGTAGGAGAAAGAAAAACGAAGCTCATCTAATTCGCGTGCTCCACGTCCTGCTCTATCGAGCCTATCGGTTAAGGATCACTGAATTAGCGCACATAGGCGAACGTCACCCAGTGCAGCTCCGAGCCCGTGGCCAGCCTGGCGTTCGCTGATCCTGTAGCCCAGCAGCAGAGCGCGGAGCGCAGAGCGCAAGGCTTCAGCGCTGCATCAACGGACCGCAATCAATAGGAGGAGCTAATATTCTCGGCCGATGAACACGAAGTGGAGCGCGTGCTCGCCCAGCGGAGCGGAGTGCAGCGGGGCCCGCGCGGGGCGTGCGCGGCTCCAGTGGGCCCGCGAGGAGCGGAACGGAGCGAAGGGACGGAGTGGCGGGTCCCATGCTCTAGTTTCCAGGAATGGGTTGGCTGGGTAATTTGATTGATTGATTGATTGATTGATTGATGATTCAAGGAACGTCAACTACTATGATCTTTAGTCCTGTATGTGTAGAACATGTTTTTCTCTCTCTTGGAAGGTGTAAGCGGTGACTTTCCCCCGCTGTATAGTGAGATCGGGTGCCGACCTACCGCCGACAAGCAGGGTTTTCCCCAAACAGGTATATTCCACCAGCGGGGCACCGCCCGATCCGGGACAAGCTCTAAGCTCCCAACCGGTGTCCCAAAATGTGTGGTAGTGTAGAGGATGTTAGTGTAAGTGTGTGTAAAAGGTGAGGATAGGACAAGGAAGAGGTAGGAATGATCGCGCGCGTTCCGTGGCCCCGTTTGTCAGAGGACTGCCCCGGCATTCGCCTGGTATTGATCGGAGGAACCACGGAAAACTACCGATCAGAGGAGCCGGACGCTAGAATTCTCCTCCAGACAGCGACTGAATTCAACCTAGCTGACAGGCTGGTGTCGAAAATCCTGCCACCGTCGGGACTTGAACCTAGAACCTCCCGGTCAGACTGATTGCAAGGACACCCGTTATGCCCTGATCCATTTCTCCTAGGACTGATTAATTAATTTATTGATATTTCAGGGCACGTCAACTGTTGTCACTTGTTTCGTTAGTGTAGTACATGTTTAATCACGGGAGATGGCGGTGTTCCTCCCTGCTGAATTGTGAAATCGGGCACCGATTTAGCAGTCAGTATGCAGAATATTTCGCCATTCACGTACCTACCATTGCGAAGCGATGTCCCCCCTGGGACACGTTCTAAGCTCCCGCTTCCGATCTCCTGATATGTAGTAGTATAGTACTTATAACTCTAATGGGACAAGGAAAAAGAAGGAAAATATATATCACGCTTTTATTGGATTGTTGGTGAAGTAGATACCTTTTTTTATTTTGATAAATAAATAGAGATATTGTTCTGCAGAACTTTGTTTTCGGCCCAGAAGCTGCAAGCTCTGAGGATGATCGCTACGCGATCGAAATGATCATTAGTTGAATTAAAATATTGATACCTGACAATATCTCTATTTATTTATCAAAATATATCACGCTGTTTGTAGTCCGTTTATGAGGATACTGTTCCGGCATTCACCAGGTATTAATCGGATAAACTACGGAAAACTATCAGAGCCGCCGATTGCTAGAAAGATCTTCCAGTCATCGGCTGAATTCGACTTAGTTATAGCTAGGGTGGAAAGTCCGCCAGCGTCGATACTCAAACCCTAGATTCTCCCTGTCAGAGTCTCTGCCTTGGCAACAGTTGTTCCCTTCACTAACTCAGCCATTGAATGCATAATTGGAGAACGTGTGAAAGTTAGTATGTCAGAAGGTGATGAATGGTAATATTACATAATCATTATCAATAGTGCGAGAAAGTATGAGCTGTTCTAGAAACAATAGTTTATTTTTTTGTATTGTTCAATATTTATAATGCAGGAATTATAAGTGCTCTGCAAACGCAATTGTGAGTTTATACCGAAAATGCACAATATTCCATATTTACTTGCGTGGCTGTGACTTCATTGTTTCGAGTATTTACTACAATATCCAATCAATTTCCGCATTTTGTCACGTGTATACGGTTTTACAAATAATTACAAATTCGTTGAATGGATGTAAAACGATTTGGCATTTGTACAAATTCAGCATAATAACTCCAGTTTAACACGAACATGAAATTATATTACATGTGAAATTTATTGCCCGACACTTCATTATTCTCCCGAATGATTGGAGTTATTGGACTATAGTCTTAAATGAGTATCGAATTAGAGACATTAACGTATAATTAATAACGTGTGATAATATTGTTTCGTTTTATTGATGTACGAGGTGCGTGTCGGCGAATGGATGGGTATCTCACATGCGACGTGAGGGAGACTTGCAGCAATGCACCTGCGCATGGCGCTACCATTTTAGAAACGGCACGCAGCCCGGGGCGCACAGCCCTGCGCAGTTTAGTCTGTTTCGTGTGCTCGAGCACTCTCGTCAAATGAAGCCACGGATGAACATGAGGTTTTGCTACAAAATGGTAAAACAGCCATGAAAACTCGTGCAATGTTGGTGCAGGTGTACGGAACAGACTCAATGGTCACAAAATGCATTTAAGGCTGATTTCAACGTTTCTTGGAACGGAAAGAAGATCGTTGATGGCCAACCAAGTTTGGGTCACTCCTTACACAAGTGTGAAGACCGCAAAATTGGAGCGGATGGGACAAATGCTGTTGCAGAATCTAGGTTGAAGCTAGGACAATGTTATCACCAGTGTTCTCCAACATTTGGGTGAGTCCAATATCTATTTCCGTTTTGTGCTGCACTCACTGACCGACCGACGAGTAGAAGAAACACGCATGCGCACTGGCGGAGATTTCATTGATACGTGTGGCCACGATCCTACTTTCCTTCAACCCATTTTCAGGGCGATGCAAGTGTTATCATTACGCTCCAGAGTCAAAGGGGCAACTAATGAAATGGCGCTTACCGATGACCCTTCACCTTAAAAAGAGCCGCATACAGAAGTCCAGAATAAAGACACTCTTGTTTGTCTTTTTCGGCAGTATCGACATTCACCACGAATTTTTGCCCAGAACGAAATCGCCAAAGGAATTCTATGAAGCTATTTGAAGTACTTAGTGCTGCACGTTTAACGAGTTCCCCCACAGATATACAGGAGTAGAAAGTGAACTCTGTTGAAACTGCTTCTGAGAGACACACATGTTAAATTATTTGAGCTAAACTTTCTCTCAGAAAAACAGTTCACCCGACATGGTCTTTACCTGAGCCTTGTCGGAAAACATGCACTCGGTAAACGAGCTTGCAAAACACATCCTTTCACAACCTCGGCAGTGTCCTGCGCACCCACATCTAGTTCTCTTCCATCCTCCGGTACCTCTTTGAACCCAATTACCTTATCCCCTTAACCAAATGACCTCTGACATTATTGATTTACCTACATTTGTCGCCCCTCCTTCATCTCATGTCATTGCGGGGGCTTGATACTTCCTTCAACCACGCACTCGAGGTAAAAATGAGATAAATAAATAGAAACTACAGTTAAATGCAGCAGAAAAACATCTGTGTAAGTACATGCAAAAAATTCAAATAATGCATTATAATGTGCAACCTCTTTCAAATAAAATTCAATGAATCGAGGCAGCATTACAGTGTCAAACACTAGGTCAAACAGATGGTTTTTGCTTTACAGAACATTGGTTGTCTCATAATGATCTAAACACACTCCAAATTCCTAGTTTTTACCTTACAGGGTTGTATTGTAGAGCTAGGGAAGCAAATAAGGGCCCTGCTTACGTCGGTTCATGTATTTACGTAAAAAATGATATTTATTCTATCTTCTTGTCAGAATTCAATTTATATGCAGTAGAAATTTTTTTTGAAATAGCCGTACTACTTACTACGCTCAAAACAATCTTACTTTGCATCTACAGACCTCCAACAAAGGAAGCTTTAGACAATTTTATTTTCCTAAAAAATCTAGAGATAACTCAGAACAAACTTAGTCATATATCTTTTAAATCCATTGTTATATAAGGAGATGTCAAAATCGAATTTTCTGAGGGAATCCCACGGAAAAGAGCAGTTTCTCAATTTACTGCATTTACATCACAAAAAGCAATAGATCAAATTATAATTAACAAACCCATAACTAGATATGAAATGAAATCTACTAATCTAGGTTAAATTGACCATGGTGCACAAATTCTTACTATTACTAATAACATGAACACTGACACAAATTATTCACGCATGTGCAGATCTTTCACTAAAGTTAACATAAAATTAATACGAACTACTTGCTGAAGGAATCATGGGACACAGTTTATAACGCTGTTGACAAAAATGAAAAAATATAATATATTTTTCTCAAAACTTCCATTTCATTTTAACGCATGGTTTCCTCTCAAAAATGGAAAATTTAATTATTTCACGGAAAAATAATACTTGGATCACACAAGGTATAAGAACATCGTGAAAAAACAAACGTACGCTTTATTTTATTTCTAAACATCATAACGTATCACCCGGTTTCCATGTCTACTTCCGAGAATACAAAAGAATCTGGAGAAAAGTAATACTTCAAGCAAAAATAATGAAAAATGATCATTATATTTTAAACGCTAGTAACAAAACTAAAGCAATGTGGAATATCGTAAAACATACGACCACATCATCTCGTCACTTAGTAAAGTCAGTAATAGTTAGTAAACTAAAAAATAAGTATTCATCTGGTTTAGATGAATTTCCAGGTTGTTTATTGAAAACTTGTGTACCTGCCTTTATACACCCGTTTATACTCCCATTTTCAACGCTTCTTTATGCACAGAAATATTTCCAGATATTTTCAAAACAGCAAAAATTAAGCCACTTTTTAAAAAAGGTGTCTCACAACACGGATTTAGAAAATCAAAATCTACGGAAACTGCCCTCTTTTCTTTTCTTAAAGATGTTGCTTCATCAATGGACCAAAATGAAGCATTGTTTGCAATATTTTTAGACCTTTCGAAAGCTTTTGACTTTATTGCCCCTTACATCTTGCTATCAAAATTACCTTTTTATGGCATTCGTGGTATCGCCCTAGATTTGATAACTTCGTAACATAAACATCGATCTCAAAGAATAGAAATACCGCACTCTCACGAAAAGACATTATTTATTTATCTTTCCAATTCTTTACCAATTGGGATTCCGCAAAGCTCCATCCTAGGTTCTATCCTCTTTCTGTTATACGTAAACGATATGCACAAACACAATTTTTAGGTCTTTCAATTCAAACCTCAAATGGACTGTACATATAAAAAATTAAACACTAAATTCGTTACGCATTATGTTACGCATTCAGATTTCTATCAAATTCTGTCAGCCTTCATGCAGCTCGTTGCGTGTATATTGCAAATGTACATTCCCGCCTGAGATGTGGTATAAAATTCTGGGGAAACTCATCATGTAGTACTCAGACCTTTAGATTGCAAAAGAAAATTATTTGAATAATGAAAAAATGTCATCCGCGTTACTCTTGCAAGCCTCTCTTCATTGAGCTTGGAATCTTACCACTGCCTTGCCTATATATTTATGAATTTGTAATATTTGTCAAAAGTGACTTACTTAACGGTGCGGACATACTTTCGTGCAATACTGATATTTATAATTACAACACACGTCGTAAAAACCACGTTCATCAAGAGTCAGTATCAACTCACTATCAGAAATACACATACAATACATCTACGTTACTTAAGAACGCACTGCCCGATGACATTAAACAATTGAAGTTAGTTCACAAATTTAAGTTAAAAGTAAAATATTTTCTGCCGCATAAGTGTTTCTATACAATTAGAGGCTATACTGATTATCAAAAAGAATTTTTTTATTTTATTTTAACAAAACAGTGATATATAATGAATTAGTTTACATTTGTATAGTATAATTTTTTTAAATACTTAATATGTTTGTAACAAATAATGTACTTCAACTTCCGGGTCAATGACCCCCATCTCGATCTGGTTTTTGTTTAGTTTTCCTGATACTTTGCATAAATGCTGAGATGGCCCCCTTGTTTTGCTTCTGACGTAAATGTAGCTTCACTATGCGCACTATACGCACTGTGCGTTTTGTTGAACTCTCCTTTTGCTTGTAATGGTAAGAGTAGAGATAAGGGCGAAATGCCATTTTGTTAGCAATGCAGAAAAACTTTACTTGCAATTCGTGTACCGATACAAATCGATAACAAAAGTTTTCTATAACTCAGAAACGGAAATGACTG
The DNA here is from genome assembly GCA_017312745.1 of Gryllus bimaculatus. Lineage (NCBI taxonomy): Eukaryota > Metazoa > Arthropoda > Insecta > Orthoptera > Gryllidae > Gryllus > Gryllus bimaculatus. Next base: position 646,597 of record BOPP01000169.1, read on the forward strand.
TTTTTCAATTATTGCTAATCTTGCATTTTTTTAAATTTATTTATTTATTTACGTTAAACTTTTACTCATCTTTCAAATATTTATAGTTAATATGACGGGAAGGGATTCTGGAACTCAAGAAAACTGCACAGATAATATTCCCCCCCTACGAGACATAGTTTTTACTGTTTTTTTGACTTCCATCCAAACCTGAGTGCTCATCCGTTTCTATCTGTGGCCAAAGCTAGCACCTAATCCCGGTTCAGAAGATTTTCTTAAAAATTGATATTCCCCGATCCATTTAAAACTAACTCAAGTTTCTACGAATTTTAAATTGTTATTTTGATTTTCGGTGGTACTTTACATGAAGCCTTAATAACATTTGAATTTTTTCTCAAAACTAGCTCTCAAAAACTCTCAAAATTTTGTAATTTATTTTTCCTCTTGATGAGCAAAGGCCATTTGCAAATGACGTAGATCGCACTTTAGATGTCTCTCAATTTTTACAAATTGCAAAACTTTTGCAGTTCTTCCAACAACTACAATATTGAGAACAGAGATAGTTTTTCTACTTAAATGTGTTATTCAAGGACAATCTTTAAATGAAATCACGGACAAGTTTTCAAAAATATGAGTAGTTTACTACTCATTTTAAGAAATTGTACATGCCCTTATTTAAAAAATTAATATATTAGAACATATTTATTTTAGAAAAATCCCTATCAATACTATACTTCTGCAAAATTAATATTTTGGCAATTGTCAAAATGCAAAGATGTGATCACTTTTCCTTTGCTACATACGAGGAAAAAATTTAATAAAAAAAATTTACGACTGTTTTTGAGTAAATATTTATTTAATATTTCGTGTAATCTACACAAAATGATGCGAAAAGTTTTCACATTTTTGTAAAATTGTACGAGAACTTATCTCAAGATATGTCTTTGAACAGATTTTATTAAAGAAATAATCTCTATCTTCTATATTGTAATTGTAGGAAAACACCGAAAAATTGAACTTTTGCAATTTTCGAAAATTATAAAATTTAAATGAAAATGAGATCAGCGTCAAGAAGGGAATGCTATCCGTGAATAACTTTTAATAATATAATTTGTAGCCATTTTGTAAAAAACTTTGAAAATGTTGAGGCATTGTGTTTAGTCCCTCCCCTCCCCCCCCGTCAACTAGAATATCCGTTTCAAACTCGCAGGACCTTGAGTTCACTTAGATAGATCAGAAAACATATATTTTGAAAAAAAACGTTTGAGGCGCTAGCATTAACCACATACGGACGGACAAAGAGACAGACCGATGTATTGCCACCAATCGATTTATCGGTGTCAGAGAACCCACATGTCATGGATTCTGACTACACGTTATGTTAGAAATAATTATATAGGTAAAATATTGATCCACTTTTCCGTTACTAAAAACCCAACAATAAGAGTTTTCTGTCAGAAATCGACAATTTTCGCTACAGAATTATAAGACTTTTTCTTTACACCCAGAACTATACTGCTAAAATGGAAGTTCTCATACATACTAAGGCGAGAAGGTAAAAGGTACTCTTTCTTCATGGAAAAATCACCTCTGGTTATACCATACTTGCCGGGAAAACCACAGGACAGGATGAGTGCAGGAAATCAGGTTCCAAGTCGGGATGATGTCGTTGAGAACAATGTGAGTGAAATACTTGGCTTGGCGGGGGAAGCGAATTGGTATTCATGGGTGTAGAGAATTAGCCTTCATCGGCTGATGACAATTGCTTGGGAGTGAGGACACGATTTCCCTTTGACGCGGTGCCGACGAGGACACTGTGTGAGGACTACTCGTCGTGGCGGGAGGAGCGAAACGACATACATGGGCGTAGAGATTTTATCCTCTCCGGTGGAAGAAATATGGACCAGAATTTGGGGGTGGAGATGTGCTTTCCTCGACGCTTGCACGTCGAGAACACAGTGCGATAAGTGCTTACCGTGAAGGGAATAGCTAATAGGTAGGCGTGAGTATTGAGAATTAGCCCTCACCGGCGGTTGACCAGTGCTTGGGGGTGAGGACGTGCTTTCTTTTTGACGCGGAGCTGTCGAGGATACTGTGAGTAGTGCGTGACGTGTGGGAGGAGACTTGACGAATTGTCTTGCGTAGGCGTAGAGATTTTAGCCTCTCGAGCAGATAAGTATGGACTAGCGCTTGGGGTGGGGACATGCGTTCTTTGACGCTTGCACGTCGAGAACACTGTGTGAGAAGTACTTGGCGTGAAGGGAACAGCGAATCGGTATGCGTGGGTATAGAGAATTAGCCCTCACCGGCGGATGGCCAGAGCGTGGAGGTGAGAACGTGCTTTCCTTTTGACGCGGTGCTGTCGAGGATACTGTGGGAGGACTGCGTGTCGTGGTGGGAGGAGCGAATTGACGTGCATGGGCGTGGAGATTGTATCTTCTCCGGCGGAAGAAGTATGGACTAATGCTGGGGGCGAGGACATGCTTTCTTTGACTCTTGCACGTCAAGAGCACTGTGTGAGAAGTGCTTGGCGTGAAGGGAAGAGCGAATCGGTATACGTGGGTATAGAGAATTGGCTGTCCCTGGCGGATGACCAGAGCTTAGAGGAGGGAACGTGGATTCCTTTTGACGCGATCCCGTCGAGGACACTGTATTAGGACTGCTCGTTGTGGGGAGAGGAGCGAATTGACGTGCATGGGCGTGGAGATTATTTTCTCTCCGGCGGAAGAAGTATGTACTATTGCTTGGTGGCGAGGGCATGCTCTCTTTGACTCGTGCACGTCGAGAGCACTGCGTGAGGAATGCCCGGCTTGGAGGAGCCAATTGACGCGAGTGGGCGTAGAGATTCTACCCTCTCCGCCAGAAGAAGCATCAACTAGCGCTCGGGGGATGGGGGCGTGCCTGCTTTCACCCTTGGACTTGGAGAACACTATGTGAGCAATGCTCGTCGTGAAGGGGGCGTAGAGAGCGAATCGGCATGCATGCGTGGGCGTAAGGGTTTGACCCTCAGCGCCGGACGAAGCAACGGCCGGTGCTCGGGGGCGGGGAGGCGCTTTCCTCGGTGCTGCCGAGGGCATTGTGCGAGGGGCGCTGGTCGCGGCGAGAGACGCCAATTAGCGTGCGTGGGCGTAGAGAAGCGCGCGTGCGGCGGAGCGGTGACCGCCCGCGCGGCCATCTGCGCAGGAGGGGCATCAAGCGGCACTCGTGTCCCTCGCGAAGCGCATGAAACGGTTTACGTGGCATTCGCGGAGTACTCGGAGATGTATTTTGAGAGCGGGCACCTGTCCGAGCATTAACTCTGAAGGATGGAGTCAATAAACCCAGTCCCTTTCCGTCCGGCCAAATTTATTTTATTGAATCATGTTTTTTCTGTGTTTTTCCACAAGTATTTCCAATATTTATTTACCTCATTTTAAACTAACTTCAAAGCTTGGGGAGCCATTTTACAAAATAACCTAACCTAGGGGTGTATTATTACAGAACAACCGTAAGCATGTGCTTAGCACCTCCGTTGGATGCCCCCAATCACTGGTTAAAATTGTCTCCAAGATATTTTTAAAATTTTAATATTAACATTTTAAATCCAAAAGTTTCGAGATTTCTTTGGAACTAATTTTAAATGTTCAGTATTTTAAGTGCTGTTAATTTGGACGTTTGCTGGACTCCTACGATATTAACCCGTAACTGGTGATGTGGCGGCTGTTAGTACCCCAGCGTTTGGAAGTTGCTGTACCTCTGTGAAGTGGTTGTGCGGAGGAGCCTATGCATCCGGGTATCTCTCAGGAAGTCAATTGTTACGCGAATCCGGTAGTGGTCACATTGTTGAAAATGAGCATAATCTTATTTTATTTTTTCTGTCGCCTGTGGCATAATCAATTACCACCTCATCTATGTAATTATTTATCCCGTTTTATTCTTTTTATATTTCACAAAATTCTGGAAGTTTCGAGAAATACTATTAGTGAAGATGACCTAGGGTTTGAGGAATGAATGATGGTCAATTTTGAAGCGGAAGAGGGCGAATTCAGTGGTGAAGAGGGGGAGAGCGCGAAGAGAGTATTTACAGAAATGTATGAATGAGCGACAGTGGAAAGTGACTTAAAATTGAGGTTGTGATGTATTAATCATTAGGTGTGCTTAATTGGTCCTTCTTAATCATATTCTGGTCCTCAAAAGACAATTTTATAATTAATCTGTGTATAGGAACAAAATATATTATATGCGTTATTACTGATTCTTGTTGGCATTAAAATATTTTTAATTTGATAAGTAACTGTGGTTGTTTAATTATTTTTGTATTAATCCTAATGATAATGCATACAATTTCTTGTTCATATCACCAACCGACAGTTTTTATTTCAACACTTTTAAGCAAGTTTTTGTATTGGAGTATGTGTAGTCACCAGATACACGGCAAAAAAGGCCTTCATCAGTTACGAGTTAATTCGACCCGGGTCCGTTTCTGTGTATCAGTCCACACCTATTTCCAGGAATTGGATTCTTGTTCAATTAGAGACTGGTCTCTACGTATCTACCCACGCACTACCGTAAAACGCACGAACAGTTTCGCATCACGCTCCGAAGAGTTCTGAGTAGTATATTGATCCAAAACTACTGATAATGCTTACAACAATTGTCGGAATAAGTATCGAGGAGTAATGAAAACAAAAATCGGACGTTCTGGGATGAACCAGTAGGAGAGAATAGTGCAAGGCCTTCGTCAAAACGCGTGGAAAACACATCGTTGATTGATTATGTTGTGGTTCCGGACGACCATTAACTATGGTCATTAGTGTCGCACGTGAAGTGCATATTATAACACGGGAGATGGCGGTGTTCTGCCCCTGCTGGTTTGTAAGACCCAGCGCCGACCTATCGGTCTACACGAATACCTTTCCGACATGTCGGCTTACGAGAGTTTCCCCAACCTGGTATCTCCCACCAACGCGAATTGCGGCCGTATAGTGCATGTCAGTGTGTGTAAGTGAGATATGAAGATAGAACAAGGAAGAAAAAGGAAATATCGCGCCCGTTTGTGAGTGTAATGCTCCGGCATTTGCCCAGAGTTGATCGAAAAAACCACTGAAAACTACTTATCAGAGTAGCCAGACCGCTAGAATTCTACTCCACGCAGTGGCTGAATTCGATTTAGCTATCTACCTAGTGTCGAAATTCCTGTCACCGTCCGGATTCTAACCCTATGGCCTCCCGATCAGAGGCACCGCAGGGACATCAGTTGATTCTCTGAGCTACCTAAGCCGGTGGAAACACTTCGTGTCTGTTGGATGGTTGTCGAAATGGATGCGGGGCTGGGATTCCAACAGTCGAAGCAGAGCGGGCTAAGTGGCCAAGGAATTTGCGCGAGTGGGGCGGCGGCGTGCACTGATTGCACTTAACAAGAACAGACCCACACAAAGGGGTTTATCGAAGGAATTCGCATGTTTCCAGTGAAGGTCCGTCTAGCAATACGTGTGTGATGTGATTTCTGTAGGCGGACCTTCTGGGATGTACCTGGAAATGAAATTTTGGCTTTCTCAATGGGCAATTGAAATCCATCGATTGAACATTTTTGTGAAATATTGCATTTCATTGATCATCTCATCATTACATTTCGGATTTGTGCATTTGCTCCAATCCGAAACTATCTTTATGACTTCATAATTTCAACAGTTACAATTTTAATTGCATCCAGTTTTTAGAGTAATTAGATGAGGTGATAGGGGTAATTTTAATATCTAGAACATATTTGAACATACATAGATTATATCTAGAACAAGAAATTTGAAACAATATGAAGACACATTACTTGGTAAGTTAATAAGCAGATGTTCAAAATTCTTGTATGTACTGTTTCCTCATTGATCATTAAGGGACTTTGTAAATTAGATTTGGAATATTTTATCAAAATTTACGCATAATATATATATATATATATATATATATATATATATATATATAGTTACTCTTTCGCACAGAGTTCAAAATTACTTGACGTTTACTTTCTTCTTTAATTCATCCCCAACTTTCTCACCCTCTTTACACACGTTCTAAAATATTTTTGGTCTTCCACAATCGTGATTTTACAGATTGCAGGTCCATCTTCCGCTATTCTCGAAACTTTTTTTATAAAGTGCGTCCATAGTTATACAAAACAGTAGTTTTACATGTAAGGTAGGTAGATAGTCGCGGAAAAGCCATTTTCCCTTACCATAGTCGTAATTGCTATCGGTATACCTTGTGGGGAACATTAGATGTCATGAATATCTCCCATTCAACGGCATCCATTCAACGACTTCGCGTGCTCGCTCATCTGCTTGTGCTCTTTGTGGTACCAATAGCACTAGAGTGCAAGAGCTCTCGACCTCTCGCGCAAACGCGTTCTGCAGACAAAGGTAACGTCCGTACGATCGTGTAAATAGAATTTACTCATCGAGCATTGGAATCGTGGTTCAAATCTTGATTACACTGTTCGGAGCATATTTTGAACATGTGCTTCACTCAGGTTCCTTCTCCAGATACTGTTAATACTTATCCAGATACTGTCAGTTAACTGAAAACTGATTTTTAGGTAATCTTTGGGTTAATTTGAATAAATAATCAATTTTTAAAACTTCACTTTCAAATTTGGAATATATTATTTTAAGAATTAACATTTAAAAAGAGATGTGTAATTAGTAAATCAAAGTTAGAACTAGAAAACGTATTTTTTGTTTAGAAGTTAATATGAAAATAATTACTAATATAAAATATCTATTAGACGAGGCTCTCTCAATTTTTAAATGTATGATACACTTTTAATTGAAAGGATATATCTTCGTTGTCCTCTTCAATCTTTCACATTCGCAGTCAATGACATTCGATAGAAATGAAATTTCTTTACTGCGAACAGTTCATGGTTGCATGGTGCTCTTACCGTTTCGAATACTGAGATAAATACGAAAGTTTTTCCTCGTGTAGTGCCCATGGCATCTTTCATCGACGAAGAATATCCAGACATCTTAGATCATGAGACTCAACTCTATTTTTATGAAGTTATAAAATCTCTTGTTTATACCAAAAAGTTATCATATGACATGAAATTGAGGCTGAAAGAAAGGCATGTGAGTGAAATTTCTCACAGATACACATAAATGCTGGAGCATATGCAATTGACCTTAATGAAAAGGGTGTAATTTTACCTGTCACGGTGTAGTGGACATTTCAAACAGTTTTTAATGACGACCTGTAGAAGAGTATCCAGGTTATTTTGTATTTTTTATCCCTTTTTAATAGGTTTCATTTATTATGCCAATTAGTGTCAGAATAAGCACTTTTATGGAAGCAATATTTGAATTTTTGACATATACGCATATCCTTTGTAATATTAAAGGCAGTTAAAGCAAAGCGTACTGAATATTTATTTTTAACTTACCATCCCTTCCTTTAGTTGATTTCTATCTGTGTCGCATCATTGGCTCAAAATTAAAGAATTGATTTCCACTTAATATCTAACGTAAATCACTTACACCATAAACGTCTCAAACCTAGCGATGCAACAACGGCACATACTTTCTTGCATTATTTCTAAATTTGGGTATTTTTAACAATTAAGAGAGTTTTGCGAAAATGAGTCCAGCGACATTTTTTTTGTTCTATCCGTAAAAAGTGAAAAAATGTGGAGCGGTTTTTGAAAAAATGTTTTTTTATAATTTGTATAATTTTCAAAACAATTGTTGTAGAAATTACTCCAAAGCTACTCATTTTTTCAAACATTTGTACACTGTACATTTCTTTTTTAAATAGCTAGTTTTTTTTAGAACGGATTTGGTCTTAGACAAAAACCTGTCTTTTCGATTTTATAATTTTTAAATGTTAAAATCAAAATACAAAGAGTTTGCAGTAAATTAGACTAGCACCATTTTTACCGTCTTTTTTATACACACGATGAGAAAAAATAAAGAAAAAAAATTGTGCCTGTTTTTGAGAAAAAAGTTTTAAAAAATCTCGAAAACCGCTCCATATTCTTTATTTAATTTTTCCCCCACAAATAGTATACGTAACGCTTCATGCGTCTCATTTTCAACGTCTCATTTTCGTTGAGCTCTCTGAAGTTTCGAAAATTGCATACTTAGAAATAAGGCGAAAAAAATGTGATGTTGTAGCACCACAAGTTGAAAAAATTAATAAGTATCCTAAAGAATACCATTAAAAGACAATGCAGAAGTTCATGTTTTACCTACATCTTCAACAGAACTTACAAGAATATTCTTGCGTTATTTTTAACGACTACACAATATTATATTTGAAAGAAGTGCAAAGGTATTTCCAATCGGATATTTTCTCTGTGATAGCATTTCAAACTCAGGTGCTTCTACAAAGCACTCCCCTCGTGTTACTACTTCGCCAGCGGAGCTTCCCAATGCTTTTTCCAACTTGCAATGCGATATTCAAAAATTCAGATATATTCATTTACAGTATGTCAATATCTAATCTGGAACAATATGTTTAATTAAGGAAAAAACCTTAATCGTTAATATGTACTTTTAGAAATATTATTTTTGTTGGCTGTTTCCGTAAACACATTTCGCTTAAAATGGAACTGCACCATGTGCCCTATCCACGGAAAAACGTTAAAAATACTATCGTACATACTTTATTGCATTATTTCAAATTTTTGCAATTTTCAAAAATTTGGAAACAACGAAAATGAGACCGGCACCATTTTTAAGCGTCCTGTATTCTACACGAGGCAAGAAAATGAAAAAAATACTTGAAGGTATTTAAAAAAAGTTTTTTTTTATAAACTGAATGAACATAGGCCATAAATCGCGGAGACGTTTCTGTTTTTTAAATATAAGAACAAGATATTAAAGGTATATTTTACTTCTAGCCCTTTTAAAAGAATTTCTTAAGAAGAGAAAGTTATGAAATAATTATATGAGTAATTGCCAACAATATTGTTTATTACAATAGCAACTTTCGATGACTTAGCCATCATCATTAGATTTCTAGTACAAGAAAAAAATATTAAAACGTGAATATTTTTAATTTGACAACAAAATTGTAGTAAAAAGATTACTAGTAATTTACAATTTAAAAAATAGATTTAACATATTATGAACTGAAAGAAAGAAAGAAAGAAAGAAAGCGGGTGTTAAATCATTTAATACTACAAGAAAAATGAATTAAATTTAATTTGACCATTTAAAATTTTTCAAACAGAAAACATGTTTGTAATAAACAATACTGTTGGAAATGATGACTCATATAATTATTTCGTTGCAAATGCCAACGAATATTTACCACAATACCAAGACTCTGTAATCATGCCCAGAAAAACGTCAAATCATCGACAGAAATACTCTTATTGCTGGTCTCTGTTAACAAAAAAGTGGATAAATAATGTTGCTAAATTTAAGAAAAAATCCCATTACACGGGGTGTAGCCAGAATCTATGTTTTGTGAGTCCTTGATACCAAAAAATCCAATGACGTCTGTCTGTCCGTCTGTGGTTAACGCTAGCGCCTGAACCGTTTAGCTGATTTTCTTCAAAATTGATATTCTTCAATTAATCTGAATAAAGTCCAGACGTCGGGAGTTTCAAACGTATGTTTTGCAGTTTCAATAAACTTTTTCAGAAATTTTTCAAAAGGCATTAAATTTTTTAATCAGATTGTGTCTTCAGATAGCGTAAAGGAAGCTTAAGAGAACGGTGCAGGTCTCATTTCCGTTGGTATCCCTGATTTTTAGACAATTGTAAAATTTCACTTTTATGGCATCTTTCTACTATTACAATACTAAAGATAGAGGTTTTTCCCTTAATGAAACCTGTTGTTTCAATGACATATCATGAAATAAGATTGTGTACATTTTTTTCGAAAATATGAGTAATTTCCGCGTAATATTGCGTGAACTATAGGTAATTTTTAAATATTTAAACATTTCTTCTCAAAAACGGCACCAATTTTTTCTTTAAATTTTTTCCTCGAATGTATCAAGAAACAATAAAAAATATGTTACTTGATCTTCTTCGACAAACTCGCAGCATTTTCAAAAATTGCAAAAGGATACCTTTTTAAAAATTGCAAAAGAATACCTTTTCAAAAATTGCGAAAGGATACCTTTTCAAAAATTGCAAAAGGTTACCTTTTCAAAAATTGCAAAAGGATACATTTTTAAAAAATGCGAAAGGATACCTTTTCAAAAATTGCACAAGGATACCTTTTCAAAAATTTCAAAAAGATACCTTTTTCAAATATACACAACTGAAGGAAATTTTTGTCCTTAAACAAAATATGTGTAACATTTCTTGTATTAGGTAAGTTCTTGTACATTTTTTTGAAATAATGGTATATTTCGCGTAATTTGTGTTTAAAATTTATCCAATTTTTAAAACACAAATTTGCAAAATCTGCTCCAGTTCGGTAAAAAGGACGGTAAAAATTGAAGATAAGATATTTCGGTCTTAAACAAAATCCATTCCTAAAAAAATCTCCTTTTCAAGAAAAGATATGTATGTTTTGAAAAACTAGTAGTTGTCACTTAATTTCTGGTTGAATTTAATGCAAATTATATACATAATATTTGTTCAAAAACTGGTCTTATTTTTTCCTTTAAAAGTTTTCTAGGAATAGAATAGAAGACGCATAAAAGAGGGGTGAATATCTCGTTTTCGTTGAAGTCTCTAAATTTTTAAAAATTGCTTGTTGGAAATATTGGGTTGAGACCATTAGATTAGACCATAGCGTAGGGATATGACGCACGGGGAGGCTTATTGGAGGACGTGAGCTCGACCCTCGTTGCGAGAAATAAATCTTTCTATTCAAAATATTTTTGCAGGTCCATGTAGTAGTAATATAGAGCAACATTTAGGAATAATGCGAGAAACTCTGAGGTGTTTAGCACCACTAGTGGGAATAGATTTCGTTTAAGAAATAAATCTCTATCGTCAGTGTCTACAATCAAAATTGTATAAAATTAGAAATTACACATTTCATGTCTTAGAACGATACAACATAACTTCGATTTCATAAAAGTATTTAAAATTTGTGCATGAGAATTCAACAATATAAAACCTGTTCTGAATACTAAAATACTGAAAATTATGTGATGTAACTAATTAAAAATGATATAACTTACTTGCATAAAAATGTTACGCTTCCCCGAAAGTTGTTCTGAATACTTGAAATTAAAATTTCAATTTTTAAGTCATGAGAAATTGTATAGCATGGACTAGCTCGCACTAGCATGGACTGCTTGTACTCGCCTGCGCATCGCGTGCTAATCACTGTTGATTGTGCTGTAAGCAGAGTCATTCGATACAGGGGCTAGCTGTAAAATGTCATCCTTATCGATAAATTAGTAAACTTATGCGCTAAATTAGCCTTTGCATTGTTTAATGTCGACAATCCCTGTCACAGACAGCAAAAAGTAGTAATAAAACTTGTGCTGAATAGTCGTATTTCAAAGTGGAGAAAGTATAGTCTTCTACTCGCAAATAATACGGAGTTATTACTCACTCGTAGAAATTACCACACTCGCTCCTACGTCGCTCGTATTCTAAACATCAACTCGTGAATAATAGCCATCATTATACGATTATTGCAGAATATACCATCCTGTTGTAGGTTAACAGAATGTCATATATCAAACAAATGAATATTGCATTCAAGTAGGAGTATTAGGCTTAGGAAATATTCACTGTGAAACTAGATAAAGAGCACATTCGATACTATAACCAATATTTAATAATGCAAAATAATGAAACTAAGTATCTTAGAACAATAATTCATAATACATAGTAAAACATATTTTTGCTTCAAGTAGCGATCACGAGAAAATAAAGTTAAGCTCAGTTATTAAATTGAATTTGAACATTTAGTTAAAGAACTCTCATGTTGAATAATACAAGGAAACCCGTTTTGTGTTGAAAATAATGGAAACACAGACTCCTCGAGCACATGTTAATAACTATCGTTGATGACGCATCAGAATCCATTCTCAGTCATTATAAGAGATAAAACGTTAAACGAAGAACATGAGTATTAGATTACAATGTTACAGAGTTATTAGATACAAAATAGTAAACAAGTTATGATAATCCTTGCACAATAGCGAGGCAAGGTGACATTCTGGCTTCCGACTCTCGCCAAGAGCAGAGCAGAAGAAAGTTATATCGGCTGAAAGATAGCATTTAGACGCAAAATAAGTTGGTAATACAAAATTTATGTAACAGGTCATTGTGAAATTACGTAAGAAGTCAATGTTCAGTAAGAGTGGTGCATTGTTTTACTTGATTCCAGCATATTTGTTTGACTAAATTGTTTCTCGTTGGGTGTTAAACTGAAGTGAAAAAAGTCATGGAATACCTTATAATATCGTGTCGGACTTTTGCGAATTGCAGCAACTCGAAGTGATGTATACTCAATAATCAGTTGTAAGTCCCCGGCAGAAATATTAATTGCTAATGATTAAATTTTAATATACGAATTACTTAAACTCGTCTGATTTTTATCAAAACTTAATTTTTGTAAATTTCAAATGTTCAACTGTTTCCAATGCTTCAGGATGATTGTTTTGACGGTTCAAGTGATTGAAGTCTCGATTATGCTAATTTCTTATCTAAAGTAGCTGAGTTCGAGACCCATCGTGGTTAAATTTTTGTTTTTCGGTTCCAAGTATTATATTTTGTGTAACCGTGATATAAAGCGAGAATGTACTTTGTGATATAGCACCACTAGTTTCTACCTATGTGAATGGGATATTTTCCCGATTGTGTCTCTGGTCTTCAGTTGATATTCGCAATTTTTGTAAGAACTGTGTTTCTGCTTCCCTGGGACGAAATATCATCGCTTGTTATTCAGACAAGTTATATAGAAGGCCAAGAAAAATTCCTGTGTAGTATTACCATAACATGCCAGCAATCTCCAATGTAATTCAGAGAATATATAACGTCTCGTATAAATCCTCACCTTCTGATACTTTTCTGGAAAACCAAGCTTTAAAGATCCCATATCGTAAATGTATTTTAGTGGAGATGAAGCATGCTTTTAATTGGTTCCATATGTTCTCGAAACATCATATGTTATGCCTGATATTATAACGCCAATATTTATAACAGAATATAAAGTGTAAAAAAACACGAAGCGCAATTTAATTATCTTGTCTACTCTTTCATGTTTTTTTAGTACTTATGTGTCTCAATTTTCGTTCAAAATTATAGACCAGGGCGTGTTGGCTTCGCTTCTTGTATTTGTGGAGCGATTATACTCGTATTCGCATTAAGGTATTTTACGCTTAATTACTTCTTGAAGCAAAGCAAGCTCTTTGAGATTCTCAAAATAGAATCAAATTGCTCGAAAAATTTCCTCACACTTCATCTCAGTGTTACAAACATGTAATTTTTTGTGGAGAGAAAAATGTGAAAATCGTAGCTGATTTTAGGTGTAACAAAACTCAATAGCAGAATTTTATGATGGGACACACTGCATAGAGAGAAGTGAGATTGTGCACTTTACTGTGTCCGAAAATACAAAATTACAGTTATCAAACTTAGAAATTTGAGTGACGTGTTCACATATTACAAGAAAATTTCAGAGTGACCTCCACCTGCCTCAATGCAGTCTTTCGCTCGTTTTCTCAAAAATGTTTGGTGTAGTGCGAACTGTTTGACGATATGTCACAAATACGTGCGTGGAAAATTTGTTTGTCATCAACATCAATCAAATACGCCAAAAATTTGATGAGTTCTCTGGTGTTTTGTGGGCATATAAAACTACACACAGATTTTTTAATGAAGTCCAAAAATTATTCTCTGTGAAATCAAACTCAGGCTGTGATTGCTCTCTGTCAATGAAGCTTCAGAGTAGTCACATTTGTGATATTTTGAGAACTCAAGAAACAAATTGTAAAAATAATTTTCCTAAGAAGATCAAAGGAATCGTGCTACTACAAAAGAACATTAACGTGCGTAAATGCTAGTGGAGGGGATTACATTTATGTGAACGAATCGATATCCAGCGATGAAGTACAAAGAACAAGTGATTTGGAAGTAGTTGTTGAGAAGCTATCCCTCGAAAAAAATGTTTCTAAAAAAAGTAATTCATACATACCTAATTTCTTTCTCCATGAAAATAGTGACATTGAGAAAATGATACAGCAAGTTAACAAACCTATTACTTTGGTAGGGGGCTTTAATAGTTATAATTCAATTGGGGCTTATATCTACTACATAATTTTACACATATACATATTTACATTGGTTAATAGTCTTAAGCGGTGGCTAATGGCCATGAGTATCTCTTACAATAATTATTTTTTTATTATTTACAATATACTTAGCGCTTGATTTATAAAATTTTAGGTCCATAACGTACTCCAAATTAATTATTAATTTAACAGAAATAGTTTTTTACTATTTATAATATATTTGAAAAATTATTCCCGAGGTACTGGAACGCCATTCCTTCGCGTTCCATCAGAAATCAAACCTTATAATAATTGTATTTTTTATTAAACAAATATTGAATCGAGATGGCCGAGATTGTCAAGGCAGTAATACCTTAGCTATCTTTAACCGAAGGATCGCGGGTTCGAGTCCCACCTCGGGCATGGTTGTATTTGTGTTCGTCATTTCACTCCCTATCATAACCATATCATGTCATCTTCACAGTAACAATAACTTTAAATACAATTGTGGTCGATAATGACATAGAGGTTGATGCGACCTCAAATAACAAAACAAAATATTGAAGGAGTCGCATCGAAAATAAATTACACTGTATATACAGTTAAGTATCCGAATTTGTCAGCTGCAACGAGATCTGTCTTACACAATGAGTTCCATGAGTTCTCGGTATATGCAGATATGATCTTAAGCTATAATTCTGAATCTGATCTGGCTAAAACTGAAAATGATTCTGATGATTTTAAAAATTATTCTATGAACACAGTAGCTGTTCAAAAGAACATACTTTCTCAAGAAACAAAACCTGATCTGATTCGGGATTTATGCCTGTTTAACAACTTTTAACTTCCAGACTCAGAGGCTGGAATCTACTCCAAAAAAAAAATTGTAAGAATAAGTTGTTATAGTTGCCGCCCTGGAGATTTCTAAGTCTGCTTCTCTGAACAAAATTGTATATTTTTTTCATGATGATCTTTGTTCTGAAATCGAAACTCTAGGGCATCAATACCGGTCAGATCAGTGGTGATGGTTCAGACTCTTCTACAGTCAGTTTGGAGGCTGTGCCTCTACATATTAGCAAATAACTTCCATCAATATCTGTAATGCCTGCGACTGGTATGAATGAGACCCATCAAAATATGAAATTAGTTCCACTAAATCAGTATCTACCGCATATGTAAGAAAGAATAAGAAGAATATCATTTAACTTAGATAACTAGTCATCAA
Organism: Gryllus bimaculatus; assembly: GCA_017312745.1. Classification (NCBI taxonomy): domain Eukaryota; kingdom Metazoa; phylum Arthropoda; class Insecta; order Orthoptera; family Gryllidae; genus Gryllus; species Gryllus bimaculatus. The sequence goes on from BOPP01000169.1 coordinate 661,967, forward strand.
CTTTATAAAAAACCTTTTAAAAATGAAATAAATATCATAGAAAACTCCTTAATGGGGAAAAACTGAACTACTATTTGAATTCAGCATGAAAAATTCACCTAGAATCTATTATTTTCATTCTTGTGAAAGAAAATTTGAAAAATGTTATTACTATTATTATTATTGTTATTATTATTGTTGTTGTTGTTATTATTATTATTATTATTATTATTAGTAGTAGTAGTAGTAGTAGTAGTAGTAGTAGTAGTAGTAGTAGTAGTAGTAGTAGTAGTAGTAGTAGTATCAGTAGTAGCAATAACAGCAGGTTTCCCGTGATATTTAATTTTCTGTCATCTCTCGACTGTCCGTGGTCCAATTCCTTTTCTCGTTCAGCGACTCCCCCCCTCCTCCCCTGGCGAAATGAGCGCTGAATTCCGCTCAATTCCACTCGCTCCTTGTTGGTCCCACGTTCTTTGCTCTTCCTCGCTTCGTGTTGTTTGGTACTCCTGGAAATAATTTAGTGTAGTTGTGTTGCTGATTGTATGACACTAAATGTTGAAAATTCGTCGTAAGAACGATCACTACATCAGTTTCAATTCCGTCCCCTATGTCATTTGCTGGCTGCTCAAATTTTTCCCGAAAAATCTGAGAGCAATTACTCCAGTGGTTATTTTTTGTGAAAAATTCATACACATGTGGCGTCTTTGCCGGGGCAATAAATCACAGACGTGAACGGTTTGTAAATATTAAGTATTTATTTGAAAAAAATGCTCCGACACCTGAATACTATGTACAATATTTACAAATAACAATATTGACCCGTTACTAGAAGGAATGTTCCCTGGTTACCACCACCGCTGGCCTGATAATTAAATATGATATTCGGTGTGATGTACCAGTAGCCTACGTGAGCATACAAGCGAGTATGCCGCACCTCCCGTCTCGACGTAGAACGCCGGCTTCAGTTCCCTGCCTCAGTAGCCTATGCATTAAAATGCAGCGCCGCGCACAACCCACACGACTTCCTACCGACGCGCACAAGAATCAGAAAAAAGAGTTTAGGTCCGGGCTCCGTTTATATACCTTCTGGACCGGCTGACAGAACTGCGTCATCTCGCTGTTTCCGCCGACGCGTTTCCGCCGCCGGCCTGCCTACGGGGTTCCTAAGTTTGCCACCCACAGCACCCCTTCCCTTCCGCTCCCAGGTTTGCCTTTGTTCAGCTCAGCGTCTCTTCCGCCAGCGTAGTCCATGATCATGAAATGCTCGTGTCTGATATTTGGTACGTTTGTAGAAGGCGACTGATATGACGCCACACACACATGCATACATTCACTTCGTATAATAGATAGGGTAAGAAGGTAAAAGCACCAGGAGCAGTTAAAAATGATTCCTACTTTTATTTCAACGTTACTTTCTTTACCTACAGTACCAAGTTCATTACGTGTAACTGAACGGGATATCATCATACGTCTTTCTGAATAAATGCCTAGCCCAAAAAGACCAAGTCTTAGTGTACTTTAATTTTGTTTCCAAACTTTATTTGTTTTCCATTAGTAGTCGCTTAAAAATTATACAGTTTTGGTAGTGATCAGATACTCGACTAAGTAATATGGCCAATTGATGTTCTACCTCATAAATGTTGATTCCTATAAATCTGAAAAAGTACCCGTTAATATCATTTTATTTCAACGCCAATATTATTAAGCTCATTCTTTAAATATAAGAGCAGTGAAAAAATAATTTACTTTCGTTGTACGCCTCACCAATAGAACGCATGAGCTCTACATACTGGAAGTTTTAATGAAGTGGGAAGCAACCATATTTTTCAAATGTTTCAGCGATCGCAACTAGTTTCGTTCCCCTATTGTTTATTTATTTATTGATCCAGTACCATTGTATATTTCTTTATTTATCAAAAAACAGGTAATACATTTGTTTAAGATCAGAGCAAGGTTTTTGTGCTTTAGGATCTTTGTCCTAACTGTTATACATATTAAATTGAATTATGAATACATATAGAAACGGGCGTTTTTGGCAAAAATTGGTGTTAAAATATTCGCTCCATTGTTATAAAAACTACTTGCAGAGGCAACTCAAGTACAGAGTATGGCTATTATCCCATGTGATCTGCGTAAAGCAATCGACATACTACAGAGAATATGGAGTGCGGCTCTTTCAATATCTACATTCTCAACGGAGCTCAAGAAAATGTGCACTGGGAGTAAAGCTACATTTGAATCTGTGATTTGAAAAGGGAAATACGTCATTGTTCCATAGTTCTGAAAAAAATCTTAATAACATCCACAGTTAGCATCTGCGGCACTGTTTCGTGTTTTCCAACTTAACAGTATTTATGTATATGGTATTGTTGGTGTTTACATTCTTATTTCAATCAACAAATAGCAATAATACCAAACATAAAGTCATGTACTCTGACTCATGCGATGGTCAAAACCGCAACATTAAAGTTGTTTTCTCCCTTATGAAATATTTGCAAAATCAGAGTGGTAACACTGAAAATATTGACTTAAATTTCCCTGTACGAGGATACAGTTACATCCTGAATAACCAAAAACATTAGTAGCCACATCTTTTCTCTCAGGGACTGGTATTATATAATTCTTGGCTGCATTCAAACAAACAAGTATTTCTTCACAGAAATGAATCATGAAGACATACTTTCGACAGAAAACTTAGAAAAATATACCACAAACAGAAAAAAGACTGTCGAAGGTGAATCAGTTTATTAGCTGTTAATGAGATGTATCCGAATTGAGAATGCTGAACTATTTGCTATCAAATATAAAACTGCATTCCTGCCAGACATATTTGGAAAAATTAATATCCCAAAGAAAAACGAAATAAGACCTGCTTTAGAAACTTTAGCAATTGTCCTACGATATAGCCTCTGTCTACGATATATGCCTCTTGAAGTTTATACGTCCTGTTCATCACCACTATTATAAAAACGTGAAGTCCGCAAGAGGTACCCTTCAAGAAAAAGCTGCCAGTGATGACGACTGCATCACTGACGTAGAATAAAGGCAATGAACACATGTTTACTTGTATTCCTGGCAATTTTATTGTTGTTTAATGGCATACAATAACACTGGTAACATTTTCTAGAAAAGACGTTTTATTTTGGGCTAATTTGTGTAATGTGATAAAAAAATACCCATAATTCTAAATATTTATTCAAAATACGCGGAAAAAATTATAGACTTTATATAAATAATAAACTTAAACTGTTCAAACCGAAAATTTTCGTTTGATGGAGTTAGTTGGCTTGGCTTTTGAACGCCTGAATTGTGAAATATTTAAAAAAATAATTTCTTTTTTAATTTTTGGAGTTATGAAACAATATAATCGTAGAATAAACATGCGATGATGTGAATTAACATATTATGCATAGTCTTTCTAAATTAAGGATATCCGTATCTATTCATCAGCTATTTCGACTTCAGTCCGTAGCTATGTCAAACGTTCTAGTAGAAACGGAGATATTCATGTGGTATGTTTTTTACTATTTTTAATATCGGTTGTTTTCTTTCCGTTGATTAGACGAATAGCTGAGACAAACTTTCTTGAATGGCAAACCTTGACGTGCCTTCCCTTTTGATAACATGAATGAGAACTTGATAAGCCCATCAATATATGTACTCACGTGCCACAAGGTAACCTAAATATTCACTATCATAGGTTAGCTGTTTTTCTTGGAAAGAGTCACGCCAGGATCATAATGAACACAGCCATAATTAACAAGATTCTTGGGTGTCTTAAAATAGTTCGACCAAGTGGTTTTGAAATGTATGATGTCCTCAGTGCATATTACTCTTGTCGTCAAGCATTCAGGATTTTAGTTGGAGGATAATAATACTAGTTGTTCTTTGTGAGGATCAAAAACTAGTCCATGACTTGTTTATCTTTTACAGTCATTAAAATTTTTAATTAGTAATATAATAGTTTAAGCTGGACAAGTTTCACTTTTATACTGATCTACAGTTTAAAGAATAACAAAGGAAACATATATATCTGAATTATTTTTTACGAAAACAGTAAACTTAATACCCTTTGAAAATCCCCGATTCACTTCCAGGGCGTTAATTTGCTGCGTTGTCGCAGGTGGGCGCGCACGGGGCACCGGCGGGGGGCGCGGGCGCCGCCGCCGCC
>BOPP01000169.1:666305-705204 GCA_017312745.1 Gryllus bimaculatus
CGACGGTACGTAGCGGCCAGGGCTTTCGCTCCTTCATGTTTACGGGTACTACTGTGGTCATTAGTCCCATTGGTGATTGGTGTAGTGCGTGTTTTATCACGGAGGTGGCGGTGTTCCTCACACGCTGCATAGGGAGATCTGGTGACAACCTACACGTCGACTTGCGAAGGGTTTCCCCATCAAAGGTATCTTCCCGATGGGGAAGCGCTCCAGCCGAGAGCTGGGCTCCCGATATGGGAAGAAGTGGAGTGCGTGTAATACTGTGTGTAAGTAAGAGTGGGCCATTGTCCAAGAAAGGGGAAGAATAGATAGCTTGCAGTCTGTAACTCGTTTGTTAGGGTTCTGCTCCGACATTCGCCTGATGTTGATCGGAGAAACCACGAAAACTGTCGATCAGAACTGTGAGATATACTCAGCCAGTACAGCTGCCTGCTTGTTGTGCGTTCGGTGTAATTATCACACGGCCAGCGTTGCTCAAATGGAAAAATTGGGGCCAGACTGGCTGCGTTCGCCCGCTGCAGGGGCCCGAGGGCCGCGCGTCATTCAGTGGAGTAGAGCGGACGCCCACGAGCGCGCCTCCGCTCCCGGCGGGCTGGCTCCACCAGCAGCGATCCATAACCCTGGCCCGCAGATCAGCGCGGTGCAGATCGGCGCGGTGCCCGCCGACTGGGCCGATCGCGTCAGCTCCCCTCGACTCGACTGTTCATCGAATAGCCACAATGCAGCGTGAAATTAACGAACTATCGAGTTGTTTTTATTTTGTTTATGTCATGGGAAATGAGAAAGATGATTTCTAGTGATAACGCATACGTTGCTACAGCGTCTTTTTAACGCGTGAAAAATTAACTTCACTTCTGTGACGAGTAATCGTATTTTATTACAAATTTGTACTATGATATTTTAATGTTGGGCTTCTATATTTATAAGAAAATAACTTATCGTGCTACTTAAAGATCTGTAATTTATAGTTTATTTAAATTTTAACGAAAGAGTAGGATAAGAAACGTAGTGCTTAGTGGCAAACAGCTGTCAAATGCGGACATTTTCACCCCAATGCAAGGCAATGTGATGGATATTATGTTTTAACGCGCAAACAAAGACACGCTAATTTAAACGCGAAAATGACTGTTGTGCGAACACGTGACAAATGTCGGTGAACCAACTGAGATTTCCTGGGTAGTGGGTGTCATAAAGTGTCTTTGAAGACTTTGAAGCAAACGGACCTGATGTCTGATTACATATACATGAAATTTGTTGCTCGTAATAAACCATCATCTGATTGCAGTCATCTTCAGTTCGAATCTCGCGCAATCTCGCGCAGAATTTGTTCACAAACAATAACACATTACCATGTAATCCACGTTTTTGTTGGTAAACGCACATATTAAAGGCAATGATTACAACGGTAAATAAAACTCTGCAATCACAACAAACAATGATATATCTATTTTACATTTTAGATAATTGAGACGTTTGGTATCATTTTGAACAGCATCAAACAGCAGTACCTTCTTTGTGTAATGAGTAAATGATGCTGTTACGACCATGCTAATTATTTGCTTTGCGAAGCACACACACAGCAATGTGCATACAATCTATTTTATTGCTAGTTGTATCATGTTTAATGAGAGCAACACATTGCGAACGAGAAACAAACAAATGCGAGCTATAATATCAGTTTTATTACGTTACTTCAAATCACATGAAGAGAGTTATCTGACATCACAGTAGCACTCTAGATGAATGTAACTACATATCCTGAAATTAAACATAGTAATATCAATAAGGTGAATGAGTAGCATGAACTTACATTTATTCAGAAGTTCACATTATTTACTTTTATTATTTTATTGGAATATTTTAAAGAATTGTGTGAACAATGTCATTTTTCTTGCAAGCTTAAATGGACATCACGATAATTTCTAGTATCATTTTAAGCAGTTTGTTAAACAAGTATTATTTCTTCTCTAAAAAACGATAAAACGTAATTTAAAAAAATAGCTTGAGGGACTACTCGGTCTTTTCTTTTCATTCAAAAGCTTAGGACTTAGAATGAATATTCACTTTCTCATATCGTGGAAATTCGCTGGGGAAAAATCTCTTACTATGGATATGTGACCAATATGTAGAAGTTTGGGCTTGGAAACTATAAAATAGACGCATTCAATATTGTCATCGCCTAAGAAATGCGTTAGCATTAATCATAATTAAAACCTCAGTGAGGGGCGAACGAAGTTTTATATAAGCCAATATACTCGAAGATGTTCGTGCACGAGTATTTGAAAAATAACTAAATATGTCATACTCTGGCTAGTGGGATCTAACATTCATATGTATTAAATAATCGTAACTTCGTTATACGAAAATAAAATATTCACTTAAAAGAACATTATTAAGATTATTTGGTTAGACTTCAAATTCTGCCAGTCACGTAAAATATTTTCACAACTTGTACTGCCCGCAGGCGACTAATCACCTTGGACGGATACGACGGCTACGAATAGTTCACTTTCCTACGGTACAATATACAACATTAGCATCCACAGATTCCTAAACGTTTCCTCTTTTCCAAACTGCGTGCTAAATTTTTCTCTCAAAACTAAAAAAACAGCAGCTCAAATATTGGAATTTTAGTACGTGTTAAAATACACTTTTTATAGACGGAGAATTCTGAACTCAATGGCACGTACATCTACTTTTGAAATCTTAAAAGTTCCTCGAAGAGGATCTCAATAAAAGGAGTAATATGAAGCTTGACGACGTTGAAACCGTGAGGAGGAAGGTTGAAAGGGAAGACGACAGAACGAGTCTCTCGTGTCTCTGGATCCCAACTGGGGAGTTCAGGCTATTTGATGCGTTATCGAATGCCCCCGTCCTCATGTAGAGCACTAAGAACTTTTTCACACAGCGAAGTTATTTTCAATCTGGCAGACCTGCCCCCTTCTTCACATCTTCTGTTCCCCTCCCCCTCTCTCTTTCTCATCCGGTTTACTGCCTAGAATTCTTCCCTTCAACAGCAGATCAAGTGACATGAAGGGTTGTGCAAGTGGCCGACCTCAAGAATATACATTCATTTTGAAGAGAAGACATTCACTAAATACAAGATATTTTGTTTCACTGGTTCTTCTTAGTTTGCTTTAATAAGAAATGGCATGTTCCTCTTTATCAAATATTCACGAAGTTCGTTTTGGATCTTATGCTGGAACTTTACATTGCTTTTAAAATATATTTTCAGATATGTCAGTTCACTTGGTATCTTATAGAAACGTTTATATTCAGCGATCAGCTACTGACCCAGTAGGTGTATCAAGCGTGCGAGAAATTTGAACTTGATTAATCTCTAGAGTTTTATTTGATTGATTGAATTATTAGTGATTCCGGTCGCGTCAATTTCTAAGCTCATTAGTCCCGTCCGTGTAATGCAAGTTTTTGTCGGAGTTTGCAATGAATTTCCTCAGATGGATAGCGAGATATGGCACCAATCTACCGGTCGGTTTGCAGTGTTTTCCCAACCAGGAATCGCCCGCCAGCGGACCAGTGCCCCAGCCGGGATGAACCCCAAATTTCCGATTGATATCACATGTGTGATAGTAGAGCATTAAGTGTAAGTTCAAGGCCATTTTATTAGGGTACAACACCGGCAGTCGCTTAGTGATCATTGGAGAAACCACGAAAAACTAAGGTTCTAAGAAGACGCGCGCTAGAATTCTTGCCCAGGCAGCGGCTGAATTCGACCTAGCTCTGTAACTAGTGTCGAGAATTCTGAATCCGTCGATACTCGAACTCTAGGACCTCCCGCCAAAGGCACTGTAGTAGTATCGATTAATGACTCAAGTCCTCTAACCCAGTGTAACCCGATGTAATCCTAAATACTGGTACTCAATGTAGAAGGTAATCAATGAAATACACGATGATATAAACATTTATTCGACGTATCTTGTCTATATTTCAATAATCTGCAATATCGCATTCAATTTATGATTATTACTTGTTATAATTTATTAAAACGCACATTATCTAGTACTATATTTCCTAGTAACGAGAGCATTCATACAATCGTATTTTTAACACACAAAATTACAGTAGTATCGCTACTGGAAGCTTCGATGGAGGAATATAGGAAATAAGGAATTCGTATTGACGCAAACAAAGCGTTTTATTTAATTACAGTTTATATCGGCAGAGATGTTTGTTTTGTATAGTCAAATATTTTACATTTCTACTACCTTGTTAAATACCATGTGTATAAAACATTTACATTCTCGCCCTTACTTCGTTATAAGAGAAAGTATTGTAATCGTGCGCCATCAAACGGTGACGTCTCGACAGAAAAGGTCTAATTGCCGGGCCTGTAGTAACGAAAAATTGATAAATCTTGTTCTTGTATGAAATAATTTACTTCCGCTCTTACTTTGTGTAGTCAGAATCCATGTTTCTTTAGGTTCATGAAACCAGAAATCGATTTCTGTCTGTCCGTCCGTGAGCAACACTACTGCCTACACCAAATGTCGGTTTTTATCCGAAATGGATATTCCCTTGTAGATCTGGCAATACTCAAAACGCTGCGATATTGAGAAATATTCTTTAGAACTTGGGGTTACTATACATGAAGACCCTGAGGCATTTTCAAAATTTTCTCAAAAATGACTTCATTTTTTTTCTTTAAATTTCCTGTAAGAATAGAGTGAAACACACTTATAAAGGTGGCATAGGTCTGATTTCCACTGTTAACCCTAAATTTTTGAAAATTTCAAAAGTTTGGTTTTTTCTGCATTCTTCCTACAACTAAAAAATAGAAGATAGAGATTTTTCTCCAAATAAAATTGTTGACAATATTTAGTTCTTTTAAGAAGATGCATTTTTGTACATTTTTTTGAAAATTTTAGTAGTTTTTGCGCATTACTGCGTACAATAGAATGATCAATATAAAAAAACAAGAACAAGATTTTCTCAAAACCGGCTTCGATTTTTTTTTGGTCTTATGAATTCTTCATAAGAAGCGAAAGTTCTGTAATTGTGCGTCAGAGAACGAGAATTTTGTCCAGAAAAACTGTTATTGCCGGGCTGTGGTAACGAAAAATTGGATAAATCCCGTTTCTAAATTTAGAAGAAGAAAAAAATCTCCAACTTGTGGTGTATTCAGAATCCATATTTTGTTTTATTAATTTGCACTTATACAGAAATTTATAAACTCTATTATATTTGCGAGTTGAAGTGTCTTAAATGATTTTAAATGACTTTTTCGAAAAATCAAACATTTTCTGTAAAAAGTGCTTCAATTTCGCACTTACAGTAACGTTTAAACATAATTTCAGCTGGTCCGGATGGCCGAGATCGTTAAGGCAGTAGTGCCGTAGTGAACTCGGATCAAAGGATCGCGTGTTTAAGACCTGCCTCAGGCATAGTTGTATTTGCGTTCTTCCTTTCACCTTCTCGCATGACCATATCACACCATCTTTACAGTTACCTTAACGTAAAATACAATAGCGGTCGCTAATGACATAGATGTTGACGCGTCTTAAAGAAATTTCTTCAAGGTTTTCAATAACAATTGTCATTGAGGACGAGATTTTACGCTTCTGTAACATTCTTAAAGCAATATTTAGGTTCTACCGAAATATACGGTTCTCTTTTCTATTAGGAAATTGAGAAAATGTCAAAAGTAATGTATTTTTGGCGTCGATAGATGAGATCTGGCAAGAGAATGTGGCAACTCGGAATAGCTGGTCCAGACTAAAGAAAATAGAAACCTAATACTTGTGCCATTCTGTAGCACCACTGGTTGTAAAATGAAATCTGTTATACAACTATATATTTTGAAATAAGATGTAAAATGTTTCGACATTTGACTAGTTTTCGCGTAATTTTGGGTAAAATATAGGCAATTTTTGTATTTTATAAACATTTTTTCCTGAAAAGGGATCAACATTTTTTCTTTAAATTTTGTCGAAAAGGGTTCTTTTTGCGTAATTTTTGTTTGAAATTAATGGAATTAAAAATGAATAATATATTTTCTAAAAACGCACTGCAATTGTTTTCTTCAATTTCTCCACAGTTAGAACCAGGAGCACTTAAAAGAATGACGCAGGTCTTATTTTCGTTAAAGTCAGTTATTTTTTTAAAATTCCAACTTCAGAAATAATTTGAGAAAGTATGTGATGTAACACGACTAGTTTTTTACATTTTAATGGACTAATACTAAGAAAGTTAAGTAATAATAAAAAAAACATAGCGACATTTCAAAGTGTTTACCATGTATTGCAGTTGAGCGGATCTATTAATAATATTACATTCTTGTCGAAAAATATTGAAAAAATACAAAAAAAAATTATTTGTCCTAAAGGTTGGTGGCGCAGACGTCTGTTCGCCTCACGGGCGTAAGAAGACCTGCAATTTTTCCTTGTTAGGCTATCCAGGGTCCTTCAAAAATGGGCAAAATTTTAGATTTAATGCAGATATCGTACACTGTACTAAGTAATTATTAAATATATTTGAGACAGTTAAGTATAGAGAAGCCGCTATTTTGTGAAAAAATCAAAATTTTATTTAGTTTAACCACAAAATACAATAACCAATGCTGGTATGAGGTTCACGTTTAGTCGAAAGAGATTCTCACTACATGACAGCAGTCATTTGAACAATAAAGTTACTGCAGACTATTTTACCGACTAGAATCGCTCATAGACAACATTGCTGACTGTCCTCTCTGTCAGTGTTGCTGACTGACAGTTTCTAAAATTCCAGTACCTACGGAGGCTAGATACCTATGACGAATTCAACGACTGTCTGGAGCAGAATACTAGCGATCAGCTGCTCTGATCGGTAATTTTCGGTTGTTTCTCGAATCAATATCCCGGGAATGCCAGAATAGTACCTTGAAATCTGGCCTTGGACCGCGCGCAATGTTTTCTTCCGCATCCTTGCCCCCTCTTCTTCCCTTACACTCACACACGTATACTCACAGACTTTACACTACCTCACATTTCAGGATCTTAGAGCTTGTCCCGTCTGGAGAGGTGCCCCGTTGAAGATATACCTGCCTTAACAACCCGCAAGTCGAAGAAGTAGATCGACGGATCGAGCAAACCTTACATATTATCTTGTGTGTGTGTGTGTGTGTTTTCTAGGTACGGGACTAATGCCCTTTTAGTTGCCGTAGTCGGAAACGCTAAATAATATCAATCAACTAAACTTATTAAGTGCGTCCGGCCGCCGACGCTCAAGTTTATGCTCTCACATTCACGTTGAATAAAATCCATACACGCAAGTGAACTCTCTTTTGATAATATATTGACAATATACAAAAACCTAAGCGTATCCATTTTTTAGGTAAATGCTACAAAATTATAAAAATCAAGAAATATTCAAACAGTTCATGTACCCTTGACATTGAACATACACCTTGACCCGTAACATTGAGCCTTATGCAGAGACCGGTTATTTTATATCTGATTTATGTTTCGAGCTCGCAGCATTTTTTATTGATTTAAATTAAGTTTGCTGTGTTTTCTACTGAAACGCATGTTCGAACGTTATTTTCGAAAATTGTTTCGATACAATTCACTCTGTTCACGAAAATGTTAAAAATGATATCTCTTATCTCTGACAGCACCTGAAACGAGTACCAGCATTCGAGATGTTTTGCTGGATCTGAAGGTCGACCGCAACCCCACACGAGCATCGGAGCACGAAGAATTCATTGCCAACATCAACAGACAGGTGAGTACGCGTACACAATATTTTAGCACGTTGGTAGTTATATTTTATTTCAGTTTTAGTTATATTTTCATGATTATTCAATATGTTCCAGTCAAAAATGGCTTTCCTTAGTGGGTAATAAATATTTGACATTCAGCAACGAAAAAAAATGTTCTATCTCGTTTCGGCGACGTGACGTCACAAACATAGGCATAGGAAGACCTCAGTATGCTGTGTATAAAAAAGGTGAATTTTTACAAGTACTATACTCTTATTAATTTAAAATACATATACTATACCCTTTTTACTGAGCGAATTGCTATATTCCCCATCAGTAATAATGTATATATCTTGCCCATAAGTAGTTATGTATATATTACTGGACTATAATGCACGTGTTTTAAAGATTTAAAAAGATATACATTTTCGTACCTATTGTGGGTGCAGTGAAATCTCGGGTGTTATTCGCTTTAACAACATACTTTCTCAACATTAATATCTCTTAAAGTTGTATATCTTTCACGTTTCACATGAAATAAAAAGAAGCAAGTTAATTGAAATACACTGTACACCTCTTTCTCAAGAGACGCATGCATTTTCTCTTCAAACCGAATTGGCGAGCCTGACGCCGTCCATTTGCGTTAAATGTAATTAAGAATTTACAGCCGCCAAGTCTGAGAATGGGGCTGTGCGAGTATACGGCACAAAGTGTCCCAAACAATCGCCTACCAACGCCTCTACTGCTAGAAATGTAACAAGTGTGAATGAAATTTCTATAATTTAATACGACATAACACATGATGAAGTTCTGGAAACATACTATTTCACAGATTAAACATTGAAAAGCGCGCAGTTATATAGTAAAATGTCAGCGTAAACGACAGTAAAATGAGCAGTTAGCGGTATTATCATAGAGCCCATTGTCTTGGTAAAGAAAGGAAATGACTGCAAAGCAACAAATCCATAGTTCGAACAAACGTTTACTCTCATATTTACAAAACGAGAAAAAAGGAAACTATAGAAACGCGAAACACACTGTTTGAGTGTCAAAGCGGCTAATGTATTTAGTTGCGCACAACTTGCTGCCGGTTCGATATCACGGTTGGTCTTTTTTTACTGTTTGTAAGGTTATAAACACGAATTGAATGGTGTAAATGTCATTTTCAAAGATAAAGTATTAAATTATCAAAAATTAATCATGCATTTTTACAATCCTCCGCGCCTCGTTTGGTGGATAATTTTTAAAATAATTTCTCAAATGTTAATAGGGTAAATATTAAATTACGTTACCGTAAAAATATTACGACAGAGTATAAACTGTTGTAGCACCACGAGTTTGTATTTTTTCAGGCACTGATGACGTCTGCAGGCCAGTGTCAGCTCTATTGACTCCATTCCTACCTAGAGATGGGAAGAGGCGATAATGAATAGAAAGTAATGTCGGATGTTAAATGGCAGCGTATGTTTATTTTTTATGTTCCATAATTACCAGTGTCTCAAAATAAACGTAAAAAAATCGAGGTGATGTACAGGGGACGATGGAAGTTTTTGTCAATTGTCGGATCGAACAATCGTCATAATCTAGGGGGAACACAGAGCAAATCACTGAAACTAACGAAAATTTCGTTACAAAAAATATGTTTGGTTTTAAAATACCGGAGAAAAATTAATTTCACATTGATAAAATATGGGTTTCACAAACAGCCATTAGTTAAAAAAATTGTTCCAATGTAGACGAAAATGACATTTCATGCAATAAAAACCTAATGGTGCTACTACAGAACATTCTTCCCCATGTTATTTATAAATTTAAAAGTTTGAAACATTTAGAGAGCAAAGATAATAAGGCATGTGCCATTCACTTACGCGTTCCTTATTCTATTCGCGAAAAAAATAAGGAAAAATTGGAATGCTTTGGAGATTTTTTTGTAAATTGCATTAATTTCAAGCACAAATTAAGCAAAAACTACTCATTTTTAAAAGAATTGTAATGACTTTTGAAGAGCTACATTTTTAGAATTATTTTGTTTAAGGCAAGTCTATCCTCAACTTGTAGTTTTCAAAAACGGGACAGTTTTTCTGGCGCAGAATGGCCGTGCAGTCCAGACTACATGATTTCTGCATGAAAACTTTTGAGCATGTTTGAATTTTTCCTGCAGAAAGCTCACACTTTGATTCAAGCGCCTCTAACGGCACAACTGTTCATTAACGTATTTGTGTACTTCACACGACGGTAATAGCCCATTTCGATTTTGTAGTTAGGTGTGTCAAGGTGCGTGTATGAGACGTGACATTGTGATAAACTACCTCCTTCCCTATTCTTGCCTATCTATTTTTCATCTCTGTACTCCTCGTGGTTTATTAATTCTTAATAAAGATCACCCAGACTAACGCACGCACAGAAATACCGCCACTGAAAGTACTCGGACGGCGCAAGTCAGTTGTCACTTGACAAGACGGCGCAAGTCAGTTGTCAGTTGACCCACTAGCGGCGTCTTGTGGCGATTCATACAGAATTCACACAGAAAACGTACAGACCCTGTATGTGTGACTTTAGCTTTTATATTTCTAGTTTGGGATCTTAAAGTTTCTGTACAGAGAGTGTATGAGAATCTGTCAGAAAAATGTGTTTGTATACTGACATACACGTGGACACTTTCTATATTTGCTCCTCATCGATAGGCAATCCATCATACTGTAGTGTTTGGCGGGCCGCATTCGGACCTAAAGGAGACCTTGTATCCACCGTTACCATTGCATGAGAAGCACTTTTGAAATATACAAAAATATTTCAATAGATTATTTTGATTCGTTAATGAAGCAGCATCTGTAATAATAGAAACAAAATTCCTTATCAAATATTTTTAATGAAACCGGCAATTATTCATGTCACTTTTGTGGCCCTCTTTTGAAAACCGTATTAATTGATGCAGAAAATATCCAGTAAACGTCTGAAAATATTCCTGAGCGTAAAAACATTGCATTTGTGAGTTAACGGACTATTGATGCATATGTCTTAAAAGAAATACCCGCAAATACATCTAACCTATCGGAATATTTATATTTATTAATATTCGTTCGTAACGTCTTCTGATTTACAGATCTTCCGTGTTAAAAAATGTAATGCTAATTTAGTATAAAACCACAAAGAAACACGGAATAAAGTTATTAGTAAAACGGTCTACCTTTTGGATGAAAACTGAAAATGTAGACTTGAAAACCAAACCAAACAACCAACTAACATTGTCTCAAGTCCTGAGATGCACAAGCCAAAATATATTAAATTTGTACAAACACAAAAAGTAATTGTTTTTTTTTTTTGTAGAAAAATAGGGAAACGGAATAGGGGTTGTGTTGGCATATCACATACGCTTAGACGCAATACGCTGCAATAGTCGCTCGGCTTGATATAGCCTGGTTATATGAGATCCCCTGCATAGTGCTATGGAAAAAATAAAAAATAGTTATGTTTACTGAAAACGTGAGACGATTTGGTATTTCTATTTGAATAAAATCACTGAGATTTCTGTGGCCAAGTTATTGAACTCCTCAAACGATGAAGTTCACATCTACGTAGTGGTCATAGTGGTATTTGGCTAACTTGAGTTATTATTCGTTTATTTTAATGTTAATTTTTTTGTAGCTTATGAACATCAAATTTTATCGTGTTTTTTTAATGTAAGTTCAAGTTATTTGATACCGTTTCTCCAAGATATTTAAATGAGGTTACCTAATCAATGTTCAGGAAAAGAAAATTAAAAGTATTGTTATAAGAAAGAATGAATAAAAGACCGATTAGCAATACACCATTTGAAAATATCTGAGACTGCTGTCATTACCAATATGACTGTGAATACATTTGTTCACATTAATTTTTCAAAAAGAAACATTGAAAAATAATTAGTTCAATTAGTATTTTTTTACATCCCACTCTCACCAAAACAGCCACCATACTCCACGACCTTGTTAATCCACCCCACTTTTGGGATTATTTGGCACATGGGATATTCGACACCACGGATAATCGACGTACTACTGTGGTATTTGATCGCTGCTGAGATTATTGGATTCTAATTCATCGTAAAAATGCTAATATATTCTCCTGAAAAATATTTTTTTTATTTAATACACAAGAAAATGAAAGCTAGTAGTCACAATAGGACATACATTTTCACATTAATTGTAACAGTTACAAAACATTATATACGTAATACTATATGTACCCACAAGCGTTTTTCTAACAACTAAACTATAGACTTACTAAATACCCAGCTGGGATTCGTGTAAGTCTCTTATGTACAGCAAGCAGTCTCTCTATTGACTAATCCACGGAACCTGGTCTCAGGCCTTCATTTAATCGACACCATAAAAACTAATGCTGTACTAATACATGGTCAAATTCGAATTCCTTTTAAGAAACTCTTATTCGAGTGCTTTTGGTGCCACCGCAACGCAACGTTTCTTAGTCGTTAAAATAGAAGGTAATGCGCGAAGTGGGCACTTGATGGCGCTGTAGCTGCTTGGCCACCTCTCCGTAGTACTTACTCTGGCGACAGATCGCGCTGTCGGGTCTTGTCACGGCTCTCGATGCTATATACCTTTCGCCTTCGACAACATCCAATGGATTTAAATAGTTATAAAAAAGTAGTTTTTAAGTATTGTTATTTATTATTTCGACCTCAACCAATCTCCTGAGTTTTCATAATTTCTAATTTCTTATTTTTTGTGAACTTTTTTGCTTTTCCACTTTTTTTCGAGGCACACTTACTCGCTGATGTTTTGAGCATATTGACCTTGAAACCCAAGCTTCAATTTATATCCATGATGATACGTAATTTCGTACATACGGCATGTCGTGCATTTTTAAAGTATTTTCTATGATTTTACTTAGTTACTCCGTGTGTGTGTGTGTGTGTGTGTGTGTGTGTGTGTGTTGAGGACTTAATTATGCGTGTGATAACCCGAATGCAGTATGTTGTGTAAGAATTTGAATCAAAACTATTACACCATTTCGTTCAGAACCTTACTTAACCCTTAGTGATAGTTTCGACTCAAAACTAGCCGGGTGGAAGTTTATAAAAAAAATTCGAAACCCTCGTCATGTGCAATCACTTCGTGGTATCTGCGGCGTTTTCTTTCAGCCCAGGCCTGCCCTTAATCATATTAATATTTTTTATTTAATTTAATTTAGATCGCGGTCAAAATCACTATTACATTAATATTATTACATACATTATAATAAAAAATAAATTTTGATTACATAGTATTTCGGAACATTGCGCTTTACTAATCTGAAAACATTTAACAATAAATACAGGTAATATTCCAAACATGTATACTGTTACATACATGTTTGGACACTCTATACTGTTCTAATTTTGAAATACACAGAAATTTATTGATTGTGAAGTACAATGCAATAGAGAATGGTTATCAGTATCACATTTTAAGTTTTTCGTAAGATCCCTTCTGAAAAGAGATTTAACTAGTAAATGGGATATAGAAATAATTTCACTACAATTTAGACATGGATCTGTACTTGTTTTTTTTATTTATATAACTGTGATTTAAATTAAATGGCCGTTCCGGTGTCTTCATAAAATTACTTGTTTTTTGTGAAGTTGGAGAGAAGAAGATGACCCAGTATTGCATTTCTAACTTGATGTGATTTTGAATATTTTGATTTCCATTTGATCCTATAGTCGTAATGCTGATAATAGAATATTAAAAAATATGTTAATACAAATAGATATTAAAATCTTATATTAGAATCTGTTGATGTCGAGAACAGTTGTTCAATTGGAGTAACACAGTTAATTGTTGAACCCCAGCTCTAGATTGTTAATTGCCAGAATAATGTTCTTAATATACTGAAAAAAGAATATGCGAAACATTATTTTTACCTTTGTTACTTTCTTCCATTGAAATTTGTCGTCAGTTGTCAGATCATCGTATGGCAGGACAATGTTGACAAATTTATTCCATGAAATAGAATTATTTGGATAATTTTGAATATTTAAGTACAGTTACATCTGAATACAAGTATTATATTTAATTCAAGTCAGGCATTCAACTCACACAAGTAATTGTAAGTAATACTGTTTTCCGTTTTTATTGTTTTGACAAATAAATTGATGCAAGTCAGAATTAGTGAACTTAGATCCCAATGCAATTGCTCAATGCAATGCTATTGATCTCAATAATGTAGCTTCGCTATGCCCACCTTTTGTTTAGCTCTTCTTTTGCTATTTGTCGTAGTAGTAGTGCCGGAGGGATACTATGATGGGTTACTATGTTGTTAGCAATACTAAAGAAATCAAATCTGTCGTTCGTTTACCCATGCAAATAAGTTTTCTATATCTCGCGAGCAAAGATATCTAGTTTTCCAAAGTTACTAATCTGACATTGGTGGTAATTTTATTCATCATTCAACTATTTATGGTTAAAAGATGGGGAAGAGATTCTGAACCTCAAGGAGACGTGCACAGATTTTATTTTTCTCCCACACGTCACATACAGTTTTTACTGTTCTTTAAAAAAATAAATCAAATCAAATGAATGAATTCGGTATTTGGACGTTAAGTCACTCCAACTAGTTCTCTGGGAGCCTCACTAATAAAATCACACCTGAAGTTGGCTGCTACGTGCAGGCGTGACGAAAATTGATGTTGAAGAGAAAGTGTCGTCAAGAACCCGCCAAGTACTACATGGCCAATATTCATCGTCAGAAAGTTCAACTTGCATTTTCAAGAAAGAATTATTATCAAAACCTCTTTTACTTCTCAAGCCACGGAAAATGATGAATAAGTTGAAAAGGACTTTCATTCGATATGTAGAGTGGCAAAGTAAATGCGCTGCAGGATAAATAATTAATGATAGCATGAAATATTTAAAATAATGTTTCACAAAAATAACTAAATTAAGTACTCATATAATGGATCTATTACTAATGAGAAAGGAATAAATACAAGAAATCTCCTTCACGATATATCGAGATATTCGAATTTATGTATTTATTTATTTAACTTCAGATAGACCCAAAAGCTATATGTGGCGTATGGGGAAGAAAAACATCTCTCTTTATTGAATTGTGCTGGAAAAAATGGCACTAACTTATGAATGGCGTTCACAATAATAGAGGTTTTGTTCTACTTTATTTCATTTTAATTTTTAGTTTTGTCATTAGTAAACATCGGTATATTTGTTTTTCACTTTTAAAATTATTAGCAAATATTCGTGTTGAATACCTATATCCAATGCAATTACAAAAATTATATAAAATTATATAATCATAAAAATGTTTAAATCTGAAAATCCCTGATATGTTATAAATAGTTGGAAGACGTGCGGAAGTAATTCAAATTGTTGGAAACTATGTTGTTTTTGTCTGGAGATACATTTTATTGGTATACAACGTTTCGTAAAACTAAGCATTTTATCACATAACTACAAATACAAGCAACAACTTCATGTTAAACTCTAATCATAAAATTTGTATTCACATAACAAGAAATATATTCCATGAAATTATTGCCAATTTCATCAAATTTCAAAAGCTAATTTTTAGGATAGAGTAATACACCAGATTTAGAAGCAAAGAAGGTCCACTTTTACGCGAGAAATAAAAAAAAAATTTAAAACGGGTTCTTCGAAGTTGGTGAGTAATGGCCATTTTATTACCTCAAATGCAAAATACAAAAATCAGTTCACGTACGAATACATAATTCGTATTAAATCAACTTTCAATAAAAACATCATGACGGGTGACATTTATTCGCTAAGAACAGGAGTAAGAACAGGGGCAATTAATAATAATGTCATTTCTTTTTTATCTTTGCCCTGAATACTGCCGTGTGTAGGCTTATTGTCTAGTCTCACTAATCACTTGTTTATTTCGGATAGCATCTCATGTTTTTTCTCACAATCAGACTGCATTGATAAAACATACCCTGCACGACAGTGTGATATTAATTTCCTGGGTAATTTGTACTTCGTTTTTCGATCAGTACTATACAAGTACTCATTATTTATATAATAACTATATTTATACAATAATGTACTGCTTCATGGTATTTCTATACGTAATGAATCACAAACTGAAAAATATTTCAATGTGACATAACTAGGAGGCCAGATTTTGATGACCTAAAACATTGCCAAAACTGATCAATAAAATACTCATAAAATATTTTTAAAATCCTGTAAAAGCATAGAAAAATGTCGTTAAAAATAGTTCGAATGAACAACTCAATCTGGGTACGTTAGTGATTAAATCGAGGCTTCTTCTATTCTTTCAAGTACACTCGGCTTGCAAACATTTGGTTTGGACTGTTATTTACCAGAAAATCTCTGTTGATAGATATCCTGAAATCAGCCGAACTGACATTAGCGCTGATTAGGCGTCACAGGAACCTGAGATTACGGTTGACATTACAATTTCCGACCGAAGAAATCGGATAGGCTACTTAGGAATTCTGTGGAGAACATTCGTTTCATCTCGTAAAAATGACTTGAAACAGATACCATTAAAATGATATTAAAATTGATGAAATCAGAGAAAAATGCATTGAAATGACAGAAAAAGATACACGATGACTTATTAGTCGAAATCGACGAAAAATTCAAAAAAATATGTATAAAAATTGATAATTTTCTATTCCAATTACATACAGAGTGAATTTCTATACTAAAAAACATACTTCTAAATTAAAAAGAAAAAATTATATTTCATTAAAATCAGCCCCCTAGACATAACATTTTGTATAAAATATTCGCTACTTAATTTTATCATTCCTGCATTTTGAATTTTATATGCAACTAGGATACAAGATTCAAAGATTTTCAACTACTTTAAAATACATGTTTCACTCCTTTAAGAAGTAATACTTTATAATCTTGTAAAAACATCCCATTTGTAGCCGTATAGTGAAGTATCAATATAAACGTAAATGAAAAATCTCTTTAATGAAAAATTTCTCTTGTAGTCATAATAAAAACACTTTGATATATTGACAAAATATTAAATGGTGCGCATGAAATTTGACTTTGGTCTTTAAGAAATTACTGTGAAGATAATATTTGTTTTGGGATTTGTGATGTATTGCAAATTTTCTTTTGCAAATGGATGAACTGTTTCACACTTTTGTAAAAGCAAAATAACTACTAAACACCTCCCCGTAACTCGAAGAGGGATATTTTTGGCCATTTCAATAGCGATTTTTTAATTTTCTTTTTTCTTTAGCGTTCAGAATATTGCCGTAATAAAAACGTCCCCCGCTAGGTGGTAGATACGGTTCACATATGGAAGTTTCTGGGATTGCCTGTGTCCGGGGGATCAATACACCAGTCACCTTCATTGCGTGACTCTCCCCCGCGCTCCTCCTTTCATGTAGCACGCGGCGGACTGTGCACGGGGAGAAGAAATGCGTTCAAGGCAAGCGTTTCCTATTATTTTTCCTGTGTTGACGGCATGGCTATGAGAAATCCCTGTAATAATTTGCAAACAGAATAAGATAGGGGATGATATGATCTCTCAATCTATTTTTGTTCGGCGTTTATCTGAAATTATTTTTCAGTGTGCAACCTACTACCATTTTCTAGTATTTTGATGTTCTGTAGAGTGGTATAAATCTGTACAAGTAAACTTCGTGACATTTTCCCTTGAATTTAGAAAATATATTGCCTTTGGTGCACACTCACATAACTATTAAATAACTATTTTAATTATGTCACTATTACTGCACTAAGCACTTTATATCTCAAACATATCAGGAATTTTGAACTTTACTGTACCAACTCTCACTGTCTTCAATATTTCAATACCTACAATAAAAAATATTACTTTGAAATTATGGACATTCAATCCGCTAATTTTCAAATTTAATACCAATAATTGTGAAAATAATATTCAAATAATTTTACATATATCAAGGCATTCATTCTGTAGCAGTGAGGTGCCATAACATTACTAAAAGTACAAAACACACAAGAAAATATTACTCATATATTTCGTTAAAAGAGAGAGTATTGTAGTTGTGCGCTGGTAAAGGCGATTTTTCGGTAGAAATAACTTTTAATGCCGGGCCCTGGCAACTAAATTGTGGATAAATCGTGTTCTTATATGTAGTAAAATAATTCTTCTAACACGTGTATTTGAAATCCATGGTTTGTGAGTCCATGTTGGGGAAATCCATTGACGACAAAAGGTTTGTCTGTCCGTCTGTGGTGAACGCTAACGTCTAAACCGTTCAACGTATTTTCTTTTCACTTGATATTCCCCGATCGAAATGAACAAACTCCAGGCCCTACGAGATTGAAACGGATATTTTGATCTTAGGTGGTACTTATGAAGCATCAGCTTTTCAAAATTTTCTCAAAAACGGGTAGCATTTTTAAAAATTAAACCTTGTCCTCGAATATCGTAAAGAGTGCTCGGAAGAATGACACAGGACTTCTTTTCGTTAAAACCCGTGATTTAGCGAAATTTGCGAAACTGAATCTTTTTGACGTCTTCCTTCAATATTTTGAAGATAGTATTTTTCCGTAATGGAATGAGTTTTTCTAAGATAGATCTTGCAATAAGGCCATGCACAATTTTTATAATACGTCTTTTTCGCGTATTTGTCGATAAAACATAGAAATATTTTAAACAATCATTTTCTAAACAACTGCTCAAAAGTTTTGCTTTCCATTTTTTCCACGTATAAAGATGGTAAAAAATTGGCGCGAGTCGCATTTTTCTATGAACTCTCCGCAATGACTTAAGTTGCAAAAGTTAACATTGCATAAAAACAAACTTGAATTTAAAGGTTTTTGGCTTAAATTATTTTTTTTTTTAAATATCACGTCTTTAATGAAAGTCATGTACATTTTTAAAACGAGTAGTTTTGGCATAATTTCTGCTTGAGTTTAATGTAATTTATAAATAAAAACGTTTTCTCCAAAGCTGTTTACATTTTTTTTCTGCCGATAGAACAAAGGTCGCTTAAAAAAGTGTCGGGTCTCATCTTCGTTGAAGTCTCTGAATTTTGACTATAATTTCTCTGTGAATTCTGAACTGTGAAAATAATGCGAGAAATTATGTGCTGTTGTAGCATCTCGAGCTTTTATTAACGACAATCAATCTTTCAGAATAAATATCTGAACTCCTGCGAAAATTGTGTTCATATTCACACATAAAACACTCAGTAATACTGAATGTCTTTTCCGAAATACTTTATTGAAAAATGTTATATAATTTTAAACAAGGTATTCTGGGTACACCATACCAAGTTCAATTTTCCTGCACAAAAATGTAGACTCAAGCCGACACTTCGCCCGAATATTTCCAGGTGAGGTCTTCATCACATCAGCTTCACGATTTACGTAAATAACCTGGTGTCTGCGCAACGTACAATATCCAGTTTTATGCCATTTCATGCCATAAAGGACATATTGCTAGTGTCACTCCAAAAGGTGGGGAGCCCCTGGGACGTCTGCTTCTCAGACGGCAATGATACATATTACAAAATACAGAATTACTACTTTTCTATATCAACGAAATTCTTTTATTACATCAATTGTTTATGTGATACATATTAATTATACGTCAACAAATACAAATACGTTTTATATTCAATATAAATGAATAATTCTTTATAAGAAAACATCGAGGCGGTTAAATACTATACCTCATCACACACACACACACACACATCTTAGAAAAAATCTAGTGGCGCTCTGCATGTCATTTTTATTTCATAATGTATTGCATTTTTATATTCTGTCACAGTTGTGTTTCTTAAATACGATAAAAAGCGCTTCCCGCCCGAAAATTGGACTAGTGCGCACACTACAAGAGGAGTTGAATGCTTATATTTGCGCCTCTGTATCGGCCGCATATAGTTTTATGTGTGTAAAGATAGAGTGGTTCTCCGCCTCTCAGATGCATGGCACATTTCAGAAGGAGCTTATGACAGTGAATAGAAACTTGTGTATGGTGACAGTGAGTAGAAGTGAATAGTGAACGGATTCCATTAGAAGCTTTGTGTCAATATCTTTAGAATTTTTTCCCTTTTTTCAGAAATATTTATCAATTTAGCAAAAAAATATATAAATATTTTTTTGAACTTATAAATGTGGATTACTTATGTTGTTTCTGAAATAACACCCATTTAAACAAAAAACTTAAAGCAAATCTAGGAATGCGTTTTTCATTTAGCGATAACACCGAAAGCTTTCAAATCATTTATTGTGTGGCTTTAGTTGTAAGAATATATTTTAATTAAATCATTGTTACATTTTGCCACTAAATTATACAATTAACTACTCCGACACTGCCGAGCTGTGTAATTCTTCAAAGAATACTTCTTACTCTTTAGAGATGTACTGGATTACCTTTACAACGACATCAATGTTTTTACTCTCTCGCCTTACATACTTACTTTCGTCTATCTGTATTTCAGTCAGTGTTCAACGCTAGCGGCTAAACCGTTCCAACAATTTTCTCAAAATTAATATTCTCTTGTATTTCTGTACAAACGCGTTGCCCTACAATATTGAAACGGATATTTTAATTTTGGGTGGTATTTTACATGAAGTCTTAACATGTTCAATATTTTATTAAAAATGGATCTAAATTATTTTAATTAAACCTTGCCTTTAGATAGCGTACAAAATGCCTAAAATATTGGGTAGGAATAATTTTCCTTTAAAACTCTGAAGTTTTGAAAATTGCAAAAGTTTAATCTTTTCGGCCATCTTTCTACAAACACAATGTTGAAGATAGAGACTTTTTCTAAATAAATTCTGCTCTTTTAAGACGTTAAAATGAGGTAATGTAGTAATTGTTTTTGAATATTAATGCTATCGATATTAATGTAACCAATAACGTCACGCGTCGTAGGCTAATCAAATAATTTTAACTATTTTTTTTCTGTAAAGTGACAAAATGTTCAGAGAGCAATAGAATCGCAAACGCTGCAAAATAGCTCGTTCGATACGTTTATAAAGGAAGATTTAGAGAAAAATTAGAAATTATTTAAAAGTTTCATTTTCATTATTAAAAACTATTTTACGCAACTATATCCACAGCAATAGTTTGTTTCACTGCCGCATCTAAACCCAGTTTTCTGTTTTCTCTGTCGGTGCATGAATACTCTAAGAAATAGCCCAGTGTCATGCTTCAATTCAAGCAGCTTTTCTCACAGTTAGTTGTGTTCTGCAATCCCATATGTGAGTGATCTAATAAGAACATTTTAAAATTAAAATAGTAATTTAATAATAAATATTATATATAATTATTATAATAATATAAGTTCTTATGTAACCTTGAAAATAGGTTCGATACTAGTTTTACAACTGAGATATTAGATTCACAGGGTAATTCAATGTGACGATTCAATTTAATAAAACTCTGGTATATATTTCAAAGGACGGCAAATGTATGGTACGTGTTATATCTCAAAATAATTG
This sequence comes from Gryllus bimaculatus, assembly GCA_017312745.1. Classification (NCBI taxonomy): domain Eukaryota; kingdom Metazoa; phylum Arthropoda; class Insecta; order Orthoptera; family Gryllidae; genus Gryllus; species Gryllus bimaculatus. The sequence continues at coordinate 687,456 of BOPP01000169.1, forward strand.
CTCGAGGAATTCGATGTAGTTTCTCAATCTGATACAAGTCTCATATTTTATGATATAAGACAGAAGTAATCTGCGACATCGTCTGTGTGATACAAACGCACAACGTAATTACAGTCTGATATAAAGTTCGTATCCTGTATGAAAGTATTAATGTGTGACAAAAACTCGGACGATACTGCGATAACACGTATGTTAAACCAAGACCCGATGTAGACTTTAACGCATAGCAAAGAAAGGTAATAAATGTTTTAGAAGTATTTTAATTTTGTGGAATAGTGGAGATGCTTTGTCTCCTTTAAGGCCACTAGATTTTACTCATTTTGAGAGAACACATTATTTTAAATTAACGCATGTTTCTTGTAAATACCCTTAAAACAATACAATTCTTTTCTTATACGGATCAGAACTTCAGCTGAAAAGGCAAATTAGAAAGTATATTACATATGACTTTGCCCTTCAGCAATTATTTGCCTAAGAACGTCGATTGTATAAATAGAAATACTGTGGATAGTCTGTAAAAAAAGAATTGATTCATTTTTTGCGTTCATTAGTGAAGAAGTCAGTAGTTGCTTTTTAGAACGTAAGTTGAGGCCATTAAGAGAAACAAGATGGTTTTATGATTTTGTATCTATAACTCCCAAATTTTGTTGATAATTGTGAAAGAAAACAAACATTAGCATTTCCAACTTTCTTTCGTAAATACACTTTCATGTTGATTATTACAAATTTAAAATTATTCTCATGATGACCTTAGTCAAAGGAAAAACCGGTGTGTCCATTATTATTTCTTTTTCAATGTAACGTTTTAACCCTAATCTCAGAACTTCTGAGTATAATTCAACGTGAAGATATTCACCCGTGTCGCTTGTAAGTTTCACCTTATTAAACCATTTTCATGGCATGGAAAAATATTTAACGTGATGGATGGATGGGTGAATGAATGAATGGATGATCAGGTATTTTCCAGTATGAAAGTGTTGCTGAAGGTTTTAGATTGACACTGGCAGACGTTTGTCACGCTCAAGGTAATGGTGTTATTTGCGCTCCGATTTCATCAGTTCACTAACGTGCTTTGTATCCGACTTTGTAACTACTTCGTGCTTTGTATCCGAAGCCACTAAATATTCTCTTCAGCAATCACGAAAAAGTCGATGAAGAGTTTAATAAGCAAAGATGATGAATAGCAAAGTATGCTCGTACTAATTGCGTTAGTTTCTATCTAGAGAAAATGCTAGACGTTTTTCTGGATATCCCAGTGGCACACGTTCTCAACTTATGTAAACATGAACGTGAAAGCTTGCATGCAGCAAACTTTCACGATCACTTCTTATGTTTATGTTCTCGTTTACGTTTACACTCCCCATTCAGACTGGTTCCATCGAAAAAACAACTATACAATTACAGTTACAATTAACTGATTCTGCACAATTAGAAACTATTCTTAGCATCAAAAACTGAAATAATATTGGTTTTAAGAATTATAAATAATGTATTACTTACCATATGGAAAATTTTACTATATATTTCTAAAATAATAAATATGCCAGTAACAATTATGTCTCAGCTTTTGGGCCAAAGATTCCCATCCCGATCAGACTTTATGTCCAATTTCCCTGATCCCTTTTGAGTAAATGATTAGATGGCCCCTTGTTTTGCGTCCGAATAAAAATGTAGCATCACTTTCGGTGCACGCTTTCTTGAGCTCTATAGGGAATGTAGATATTCAAACAGTTGTTCTCCATTTTCTCAACGTAAGTTGATGTCTTTTCATAGAACACAAGGAATGATAGCCGAAATTCGTAACAGATTTTTTTACAAATAGTTTTTATAACACCGGTGTGAATATTTTCATACTAATGGTAGCCAAAACCACTCATTGCTATCTCAATTCATTACTCACCTTAATATGAATGAGTTAGGACAGAGATCTCAGTGCTCAAGAAACAGTGCAAAGATTGCACTTCTCCCCGATAGCACGAGACACAGCGTTTAAGTATTTTACGTTAAATATATCAAGAAAGAAATAAAAACTTGTCGCCAAACTTTTGCGTTTACATTACACCCCTGTTTAAGTTTCAATAACATCCCTGAATCAGCGACACAACAATGCTAACATCCTTCGTGATAATAAACGGCTCTCCATCAGTCTACTAACACCCCCTCCACCATCAATTCCTCACCTTCTATTAATGATAGAATCTTTGGTTTGAATAAAATTGTTTCGTTCGGAAACTGTTTTCCTGTTCTGCTCACAGTAGGTATGAGAATAGGTCGCGTTATGGAGAGCTGGGATCGCCTCCTTCATTTCTGTCCAATAAAACAAAAAAATAAACGTTCACCAACAAAAAGAATCATTAATTCGTAGAAGCCATTTTTCCTCGTTGACACGCCTTAATTTCGACAAAGAAACTTGCCACAAAAGGGGCATTTTGCGACTCGTCCGTTAATTTGACGCCCCGGCGCAATTGCGCTGTTTGGCGTGCCGTTTCGGCGAGCGTGCTTGCTGCCGCCGCCGCCGCTACGCCCTCTTCGTGTGGCGTTGGCGCGGAGAGACAAGTGGCATTGTGCTGCACAGGAGCTGGCTCGCAACGAGGTGGCGCTGCTGGAGCGGCGCGCGGAGGAGGCGGAGGAGGAGGTGAAGATGGCCACGGCCAAGGTCAACTACCTGCAGGGCCTCTACCAGCAACAGGACCAGCTGCTCGGTGAGAACTATGCAATGACTGCACTAGTAATATTAATAGTGTTAATAATAATGATAATGATAATAACAACGATTATTATGTTAATAATATTCAAAATAATAATAAAATAATTTAGCCCGAATATACCGACATAGCTTTTTATTTCTCAAATATCAAATTTAAAGCGCTTCACGCCGAGGTCGCTAACCCTAAAAAGTCATAGCTGCTTGTGCCTGAAGGACCGCGGGTTCGGGGCATGAAAATGTGTGGGTCTGTGTGGTTGTAATTAACCATTCATCCTTCATCATCATCATTTCATACCTCACCCCAAGTGTTAACAACCTTGTGGTGGAAAAGTGGATTCAGTGTAGAAATACTGATCCTCTCAAAAAAAGGCACGTGCATTTACTTCAGGAAATATATTACTGGACCTCGGTGGTTCCAGTTCCACTTTCGCGTGGTCTTAAGATGACGGATTCGTCACCAAAAAGAAAATAATAATAATAATAATAATAATAATAATAATAATAATAATAATAATAATAATAATAATAATAATAATAATTATTATTATTATTATTATTATTATTATTATTATTATTATTATAACAATAATAATAATAATAAGTTTAGGCCATTCTTTTACGTATGACAAATTCACAAAGAGGATATCATACATTTGTCAGGTCTACAAAAAGCGAAGCACATTTGTCAATGATGATTACTTTAAGTTTCTGATGCTAATGATAACTGAAGCTCTGCCTTTTGTTTTCAACAGTAACTGATTTCTAAATTCTCACGTCCCATGCTTACTGGTATGTAGAGAAGAAGGAACTGGCTCACCGCGAACTATGGTATAAACATAATGTAGTAAGAACTCTGAGATCAGAGTAAAATTAACAATGAAAATCACCTTTTTCAGCGGCAATTATCATATATTTACCGCAACTCTTCTCGTCAAAATTTCATATAATTTATAATTAATTTTCTGTCACGTATACATTGATAGCAATTCGTCTTAGAACTTGAACATCCATAGTTGAAGATCTGTGCAAAATCGTTGCTATATTCAGCAATATATTGGAGTTATCTACTGCCAAAACCGAAGGTATTGAGAAGGTTGCTTTTAAAATAGTTGTATTAACGTAACATTATAACTCTATATAGTCATTTAAGACTCTAGACAGCGGAGACGAGAAGCAAACTAGTTCCTCATTCTGCAATCTTGTCAAATATGAATTGATAATAAGGATTATTTCTACTTCGGAAAAGATTCGAAGAGGCATCTCTGCCTGCAACCCTCTCTCTCTCTCTCTCTCTCTCTCTCTCTCTCTCTCTAAACCAGCCACTCCAAAAGTGGTCGATATCGACTCCCTGGGATCAATTTTAACTTTCCTACTTGTTAAGAGTCCACACAAAATTTGGAGGTGAACGACAGCTAAATATTGACTCCTCTCGATTCAGAATACTTATTAAATATTTCGAAAACAAATATTCAAAATGATTGTTTTTTAAAATTAATTATTGAGACGGGGTTCTCAAGTGAAATTACAAACAATCCATGGAATGCTTTTTAATTTATTTTTATAGATAAATTGTATTCACCTATAATGTCAATGGTATCCTTATTTCATTTTTTATACTTTAACTGAACAAATGCCTCCGTGAGTCATTGTATTGTTGTAACGCTATACCACGCCCAGTTTTTTTCAAATTTGACGTTTTTATTTTACTATTGTTTATTTCCTTATATGTTATTATTGGGCTTATTTAGATAAACATATGTACCTAAATCACTTGTACCTGAAGGTGAAGTCACACCTGACAGCAAAACATCTTGAAGTTAAAAGCAATGATACCAATAAAAAATTTAAAAAATATTTTCTAAAACAGTTTTATTAATTTATTCAATTTAGTTTACAAGTATAATATGCTAATTAATTAGAGAAAACTTTGGAAGCACAGAGAAGCTAGTAAAGCTATAAAGAGCTAGCAAAGAATTTTATTTGGATCGAAGGAAAACCATAGTGTTCTGATGATATCAACGAGGTTGTACTATTGAACAATGTTTGTAAGCAAATGTAGCTCATTTCTTAGCTTTGAAGAAGCAGAAATAAATTTCGGAAACTACATGAAGCTACAACCAATAATTTTCTGGATTAAAGTCCGTTAATTGGTGAGCAGTTTTAAAATTAGTTCAGTGACAATGTACGCCATACCAACCATAGCAAGTGTTCCGCTAATTGTAAATTTAATATATCGATTTTGTAAAAGTGTGGCTTATCTTACCAACAAACTTTGTTTATTTGCGCTGCAGTCGCAAAATATAGAAATATGAACTATATATATTTACTAATATATTTACAAATAAGAAAAAACAATACTTTTTATTCAGTCCCTAACGCATGCAGAATGAATTTTTACACACACATATGTGTGTGTATGTATTCACATATAGATATCTATAAACTGCCTAAAGCTTACTACACAAACATAGATGCATACTGTCACAAATGTATACTATAATATATAAATATAATGTGATTGTCACATATTAATTATTTTAGAACCCAAGAATTGTTTTCTCTTTTTCGACAATCAAAGTATACAATTTTCAAAACATGTTGCATTGTTCGAATATTCTTAAACACGGCGTTTCGCGTAATAATTTTATGCATCATCAGGTGTGAACAAAATATATATGGCACATTAACATCCGTCTTGAAATTATGTGTGTCTTCTTCACATTTAAGAAGGGCTTCGGGTAACAAGGGAAGGTAACAAGATGAAACACACTTCAACCAAAATCGAAATATTAACATTTACGAACAGCGCGAGGCTTGCCGTAACTGGTGTGACTAATAGTGTTCCTAATCCTAGCCATTCAATTGTTTCTGGCAAGTTTGGAAGTGATGTGCATTAATAGAGAATACTAGGGTCCTGATTTGAAGGTTACAAGTTACTCGACGATCGATTTGTACAGCGTTCGACTGTTTCAAAAGTGAAGCGTTTCTGCGGCAATTGTAGTACTTTTAGAACGATAAGAACGCATCAACCAATATCTTCCAGCAGAAAGATAGAGCGCTCAACCATTTCCAAATCGCTCGCGACAGCAAACACTGGCTGTTTGCTTTGGTCTCACGTCATCGACCGCGATGTCACGTCACCCGCCAAACGCGCAATCGCAATCGCAAACGAATTGGATCGCACCTTAGGTACATGCGTTTGAAACAAGCTGCATGCAAATTCGAGAAAATGTTATTTTTACTTCCACTAATATACATGCATTTAGAGACACATAAATATTTAAGTTTGATTCACACACTAAAAACTTAATTTTGTAATATTTTTTTCACTAAAATTATTGTAATAATTATAGACTATTTAATATTTTCCAATCATTGATGTAACTAATCTAAAACCGTGGTATAAGTCTTCAACGTATGTGTTGTAAGAAAAATATCAATTATTTATTTAATGAGTTAAATTTGATTCGTTCAAGAATTCTAAAAACCAATTTATTCTTCTATTTAACATTATTCTTTTTAACAGCATCACCTCATGTTTACCTTGCCTGTGAATAGAATCCTGAATATAAATACATTTTTGACAATATGAATAAATTATTCATTCTACACAGCGTACAACACATCCTAGATACGTAACACATGTCATGTATTAAGTGTTTTATCACATGCTCTTGAGTGTGTGAATTATGTGTAAGCTTATGAGTAGCTTGACAAGGTTTAAATGACGATGTTACGCATTCTAATTCTCAGTTAGATGTCTGGAAAGAGCCATGGTGTTTCTTGTACAGTGCACGAACACTTATTCAAAGAAAGTGAAAGAAATAAAGTGCTATAGCTTTGTGAAGATTATAGTTGGGAGGAGAATCCAGAAACGCGTGACGTGGGATGAATGAAATGAAGAAAGCTGACAGGAAACAATAAGGGGCTTTTATCTCCCGCTAAGAATACGTTCACTTCCAGAGCGTGACAGTGACAGAAAGATCGCAAAAACACAAAAGATAAAAGCTTGTGTAAGTTTCAAGGAGCGGCTTTTCTTACCTGAATTTATGAAGCGTCATACGTAAAACAAATAATTTCAAAAGCATTATTGCTGTATATTAAGAGTAGGTCATTTTCAATAAGGTACAATGAAGGTTTTTTTCAGATACTTATCATTTTGGAGCGTAAAAAGCAATCAAGTTTTATTTCTTTTATCTTCTTATTTATTTGTTTACTTAATGTTAAAATACAGTAAAAACTGGATGTGGTATTTGGGACGTAGAGAAGCTACACTTAGTATTGAGAAACAAGGCAAGGGACAAATTTGAGCTAGTGATCAAAAAGGGAAAACAATAAGATTCGTACAATTAGTAATTTACTTTTAATTCGTATGTAATTTATTCGTAATTCGTAATTCAGAAGCTGAGTATGATACTTGGAATATTCTTGTAGTCGTCTATAAAACAAAGGGAAGCTAATGTTTAGTACCATTAACATTAATTTTCTTTTTTGAAAATCTCTGATAATCTCTAACTATAAAAACAGAGAGCAGAAAAGGTTTCACCTGGCATTTGAACTTGTCTCTCGATTTTTGTTTTTGTAATGTCATCTGGTAATGAGCTGTAACGTACAAGTATTGCATGGGAATATTGTGGTAGTGGGCTGATAACTTCTTCAAATATTTTAATTATAAATATCTACAGTGTATAAAAGAAGGTGCCCTTCGACAAAAAACTCTGATTTGTAAATGAATAGGCTAAGCATTGCGGGATTCCAGGCTTAATAAGAAGAGGGTTTCAGGAACCACCTAGATAGATTTTGCTAGTTATTCGTACCATTATTCACTGTAATTGAAATTTTCTTACCATAGTACTCAGTGAACGTCTCTACATCTATTTTATTTGTAAGCATATTTAATATATTTTTAAATTGTTTTTATATTTCATAAAATTTAAAAATTCACGTAAACGTACGTCAAACATTTTATTAAATATTCACAATATTTTCAGTTTATCAGATGTATATCGAATGAAAAAATGTTATGGGGGAACTGTGTACCTATTGCTATTAGTTAAAGTGATTTGCAAGTAATAATGAACAATCAATTTAATTAATTTCCTAGCGCTCCCTTGTGTGATATTCCCACCGTTATTTTACTTTTTTATGGAAAAAGACAAAGAAATAGGCGTTCAACCACGCACAGTTATACGCCTGTAATGCCTGTACTCTCGAAGATAATGGTATTGCTTGGCTTTTACTGTAAGTATGCGAAGTTCCAAGTGCTTTGCTCCAACACATTTCCCGCATAATATTAAAATCGATATCATTCGAGGCCATTGCGAAGGCGTTTTGTTTGTTCAGTAAAAATACAATGACGTCTGTTTTGGGATTTGGTTTTGGGTTTTGTTTTGGGCGTGACACGACTCAAAATAGAAACAACAGGTCATCGATATTGAACCATAGCAATGGAAAGGTCGCCCTCAAAAATCGACTCGTTATACTGTTATTCTTCGTATACTTGTGTTAGAAAAGCATCAAACTCACATTCATTTTCCTTCGACTATTTTTGTTTTCTGAGTTTGGATTTGTCAAATTGTTTTAGTTGACAAGACATACAATTAATAGTCCTTGCGAGAAAAGTTTTATTACTTAAAAATGATCAGGTAGAGATACAATTGGTTATATGTTTTTCTGCCTTCTGTTTTTTTGCCATCCCGTTTGATATAAAGAAATTATACGTTCATCTTTTCACATGAAAAATATTAGATTCGGGAAGTTTCTCTAGAGTAGGTGTTATAGAAAACAGTTCAAATCCCCAAAGCTTCGGTGTTTTATTAATCCACTCATGGGACTATTACAATAATTATAACGTAGTATATATGGTAAAGAGAAAAAGCACCTCTATCCAAGTTACCACATTCAAACAAAACAAATATTATTTTAGCCTTATATAATTTGTAGTGACATAGATAGCATCAAACGTAAAAGTTATGCCAAAAAAAGTTGAGCGTACGGGTGATTGGGGAGAAGGACATTAAGGTCATCTTTCTTAAGGTCAGCCTTGATGTTACTATGTTACACTACAGAAGTATCGCGTAGAGGTCCGAAGTGAATGACGCGTTCTCAATGAGCGATAGCTTACGTAGGTTAGGTGGTGAATTTGTTAAATTAATGTAGTGGGATCAAATGCAAGTAAGGTAAGTGCAATTAAAATACAATTTTTAACGTTGAATTGTGAACTTTATAATATTTATTTACAAATATATGAAATGAAATCAAAATTTACTCTCTAACCGAAAGCCACTCGCATACGGAGTTTTGCCTGCAGATGACCAGACGTAATATGTTTATATTTATAGAGATGTTAACTACTGCTTGATGAAAACCCCAGTCATGTGAGGCTGATACATTGCAAAAAACGTAATTGGTAATTAGTAATAATATTAATTGTAAATAGATATTTTATCCATTTTTACTAACGCTACAGTGATTTACTAGTAGCAACAGAGTCTTAGTTTTACTTTGGTCGTTAAGATTAATCTGCAATAGTAACGAATATAAAGTGAACAAAGACGCCAAGAATGATATGAATGAAAGTTCAAGATGCTTGAAGAGGATTTATTTATTTCTAGACTTTGGTGGCTGAAGGAATTTAGGTTAAGAAGGTAACACGATTTAATCATTTTATTATATTCAAAATTTAGCTAACATTGATTATTCGTTGTATGGATTCGGCTTATTAGGTGAACTGTCCAATGGAAGTGCCTTTAGTCTTGCCCGTAGGGTGCGAAGTAATTGAAATATCTTACTCTCTCATTTTGTATCTTGTAATTATAGTTTTTGTGATTTTGCTCTCAATATTTTGGATTATTTTTATATTGCAAACCATTTTTTCGCAAATGTAAAAGAAACTATTAGTTACATGCTCTTATAGTCGGATATAATGTTATCATTTATTTAATTTCTCTTAAAAATGCGACAGTGAAAATGTTTCAGGTCTTTTTATCATAGAAGTTATATTTTATATCTCTTATATTGTATAATGTAGAGCAGATATTCTAGTTTCTAATAATCCATCACAACATATTTCTACGTGCGCGTCCCCGCAGACCTTGCCACCGTAGACCACAGAGCACTGGATTGATCCTGGCTGAAGTGTGTTCAGTTTTGTAAGAGTAGAATATCTACAGTGACCACGTCGTATTTAAGAAAGAAAAAAAGGCCCTAGAAAATGAATATTTCGAGAATTTTTGACAGATCTCGTTCTTATTAGTCCAATGTTCGCTTCCCCGAGGAGCGCTTCAGATGATGGATAAATACACCTGGGACCGTTCTTTTGGCGTGTATGCCTGCAAATATGGGAGTCAATATTTATCGGCAACGCCGGAAGCTTCTAGAATGCCAATTAAAAAATTCTTAGCATTTTCAACCCATCACGGAAGCGTACGAATGGATTAATGTCAAAGAGATCTGGCGTAACAAAGCGTATTTCCACATAAATCTACTAGCTCTTGATAATATGAAAATTAGCAGGTCGATCTTTTGGTAACGCAGTATACTTAAATCATTCAACGAAGCCGCTTGGTGTTTGAAAGTTTTAAGGCTCCTGTAAATTAGATGATCAACCCCAAAAATATATTTGATCATTATTATACAAAGACTGTGTATTCTACTGAGACACTGAATACAACACTATTAAAGTCTTTGCCAGTGGGACGTCAATTTCTAACAGAAACGAGAAAGGTCAATTTTAGTAGTGGGGTGGCTTAACATTGTCTAATCGCAAGCGCCTCAAATATTTCAATCTAAATAGAATGAAGCTTCAAAAACAGCGGTGTACCACTAGCTGAATGGTCAGGTACGGCGTCTACCTACACGTCGAGTTGCAGGAAATTACCTCTATGTATCTCCCCAGCAGGCTGTTTCCCAGATCAGAAGTCAAAGCTTCTAAGAGTAAGAGTATAAAGGGAGACGATCGGTCAAGGAAGAGGGAAGATTGATTACGCGCGGTTTACCCGTTTGTTAAGGTGTTCCACCAGTATTCGCCTAGCAATAATTGAATACAGCACATAAACAATCGCCAGCTCTTAGCAGCTGGACACTAGAATGCCCCTTCCGTCAGCGGCTGAATTCGACTTAGCTATCAAGCTAGTCTGCCTGTGTTGAGGCTCGAACCCTTGGGCCTCCCGGTCTGAGAAACTGCAGTCAACAGCAGTGTCCCGAGCTAAACTCAGCCGGTGGAAATGTTCAGTTGGTGAAACGTTTTGATTAAGTAGTGTTGCTTAAGAACTTTGCTATACATTTACAGAATCTACCGTTCATTAATTACTAATATGATGTTTATTTTATTAATGATATAAGAGCATTTGTTAGCGTTTGTATTGTATAATCCAAACAACATGTGTGTTCATCACTGATCCCCCATCCCGCTCAGGTTTTTGTCCAGGTTACCTTGAGCAAGTGTTGAGGTAGTCCCTTGTTTTGCCTTTGACCAAAGCTTCCCTCTACGTACGTTTTGTTGAGCCCTCATGTTTGCTAGTTGCGGAGAAGTAGGGTCCCGGAATTTTTATTTTGTCAGCAATATTATAAAATAAAATTTGTAGTTATTTTTCCCATTCAGAAACGTTTTCTACTACTCTCGAACAGAAATTTCTTGTTTTCAAATGTTACCAACTACGTTCGTTGGTTCCTCTATTCGTGCGGATTCAACAACATAATGTAAACGGGAGAGCAGGGTGACCGGAGCTTAAGTAAACCTGCTCAGATTGTAATATTGTACTCCTCCCCCACTATATTTCACTTAAAACATTTATTTTGTTAACAATAAATTACATTAAAAATAAATATTAAGTTCAATGCTTAAAGAAAAGAATTGCAGTTAAAAGTAAAATCTTTTTAAGAAGTTTGACGAGCAATACAAACCTCTGGTGTTCGTGGAGTGATATCACCATCCTCCCTCAATTGACTCATTTCATTCTAATTTGGGTATTATGCATTTTTATGGTGTGAACTTCGCTTCAAAAATTTTATATATTTTTTAATACAAAACTTGGAGTGTTATCAAATTTGATGAGAAACATTTTTCGATGCTTCATTTTTATTCATTTTACGCATTTTCCGAGTATACTTGTTTTCTCATTTCAGCATGAAATGTAAGGAGAGACACACATATCATAAAACATAATGTAATGATGATCCATATTTAAGTACGATTGACATATGTATCAACTTCATCATTTCTATTTTCTTCGTTGTCGTGAATGATAATGGCGTATGAGCGGGGATGAGGGCACTTGAAGCGTGCAGTAATGAGAAATATGCTATGACGCGAGCATCTATTGCTCAATAATGGTATTTTAATGCCCGATTTTTCCTTTGTGATTGGAAGTACAGGCACGGAATCTATTTGACTGCGTCATAACGTGCAACCGCCGAACACCAGTACACGATGAATTGCCTACCGTCCAGGGACAAATTTCATAAGTGTAACTTCGTTATGAGATTGCTCATTAACGTTCGTTGGCAAAAAGTATCATCTTCGACACTCAAATGTCCTAGAAGATTGTAACATTTATTCTTTGACCATCTGTAGGTATAACAAAGATCTCCATAAAACTTCTGCCTTGGAGCGTCGAGTGATAGAAATGGAGCGCTGCGCGGGTCTTGCTTGTGCCTTGTGAGGAGTTGGTGTCGTGGCGTGCGCAGGGGAGGTGTTCGGCGAGCAGTACGGCAGCGCGGACGAGCGGCGGCTGGAGCTGCGGCTGGACCGTCTACGCTCCTTCCGCGACACGCTGGCGGGCGGCGAGCTGGAGTGGCGCGAGGCCCACGCGCTCGCCTCGGCCGCCGCCGACGACATGCGCCACGCCGTCGCCGCCTGGGAGCGCCTCGCCTCCGCGTGCGTCCCGCTCGCGCTCTTGTGCTCTCGCGCTCGCACCGGCGCACTCGCTCACTCGCACTGACGCACTCGTACACTGCAACACTCACACTCGTACACTCGCACACTCGCACTGTCAGTCTCACACACTCGCATTCGCATACTCGCATTCGCACAATCGCATTCGCACACTCGCATTCACACACTCGCACTGTCGCACTCGCACATTCGTACTGGCGCACTAGCACACTCACACTGGCACACTCACATTCACACACTGCACTGGCGCACTCATACACACTGCACTGGCGCATTCGTATACTCGCACTGGCGCATTTCCACACTCGCACTGTCTCACACGCACACTCGCATTAGCGCTCTCGCACACTAGCAGTGGCACTTTCGCACTGGGGCATTGACACCCTCGCACTTGCACACTCCCACGAGCGCACTCGCGCCCTCCCACTGGTGTACTCGCCCTCTTGCACTGGCACACTCGCACAATCTCACTGTCCCATTTGCACTGCACCCGTGAACACTGCAAAATTGCACTCGTACTCACACACTGGCAATGTCGCTCTTGTACTTTCTCACTCTCTTAACCCTCTCGTACGCGCACTCCCTCTCCTGCACTTCCGCGCTCTCACATCTTCGCTCTTACGCACTCTCTCACTTCAGCATGATCATGTACACTCGCTTACACTCGTACAATTTGCACCTCTTGTATCATAACAATAAAAATATTAATTTTCAAAATTTGCCTATAAAAAGATAATCTATTAATAAAATAAAATTGAACGCAAAAATTTGGCGTAGTAAAGAGTACTCAAATTATGTTAATTTAAATATGTTTACAAAGTTAGAAACATATGCCAAAGATCCTTCATGGATTATCGAATTGATTTTATCATGGCAACATTTTTGACAATAGAATATAACCTACCCTAACCCACATTCTTGATTCTTACTAATCACCATTATTCAGAAACAGAATTTATAGGATGTTGCAGAAACATCAATCAATCAAATAACATCTTCATAGGCATATTACAGTAGTCTCTCTTGCTGGTATGAACCTCGATCGTTCGACATTCACTGGAAAACTAAAAACTGTATCGGAAGTCAAAATATTGCGCTATAGCATTCTACAATACTGTACATTATTGATTAGCAAAGTAAGTACATTGTGTGTACGTTGATATATTTTTAATTCTCGAACAATCTTGGATCATAAATATAACCTCATATACTCGAAATTGTGTACTGCATTTTCGGGGCTGGATGGTGCGGTGTTCCTTTGGAGTGGAGAGTGTACCCTTAAAATTCGTACAATCTACTGTAATTGTGCGTCGTATAGATGAGTATGCATTCATTCTATCGTTTTACAGTAATGCCCTATTCATCATTTTTTCAATCTCGGCACAACTTTATGCAACACAAGTAACGCGTGTCTTCTAAAACTGCAATATACACAAATAGTTTATCTCATTGTATCAATGAATCAGAAAATATTTTTAGTAAATACGTATTCATGAGAAATATAGCAATCTTACAATACGATTCCATAATTTCTACGAAACCAACGTTAATCGTGCTAACAACAATGTTAAGCATTCTATAAAATTCAATTTCCCACTAGAAATATTTATTATGTTTAAATCTAAAACTACGCTGCTATTATTGTCCATCACTTTAAAATTGAAAACGTCCCTCACGAACCTGATAGCAAAAACATGATTTTCATGACAGTACGATAGATAGCTAGGGGGAATACATAAAAGTATAATAAATTATAAGTGTCCCTGCGCAGGTATGAACCTATCTGGCACGTGTTGAATTTTGGCGAGTTATGAATGTGACGTAGTACAGATAAATGTCATAAATTTGCATTAAAGCAATGCATAGATATGCAACTAATGAAAAACGCGTCCTCTGTAGCAGAGTGATGCTCGCCAGTGAGAAACCGAATTGTGATGCATGGTTGATATCGATTCGATCGGAATGCGATTGCATACGAGGCCAATCTCCCGACCTCTTTCTGCGAGCCCACCAAACACAAAGCAAGTGCAGTCCTGCAAATCAGTATGGAAGCTTGAGACCCGAGTGGTTAGGGCCAGGAATGTGACCTGCGACCAAATAATTGCAATTAACTACTTCCAATTCCCATTGGAATTCGCGGGGAGATGTAAGCGTGCTAAATTAAAATCAGCGGTTCGAATTCAATTCGTACATTGACCATTTTAAGAGCTAGACTAATAGGCAATGTGCTTGTGACAATCGAGCTAATGTAATTAAAACCAGTAACTGCCACGTACACTTACAATTCAATTAACAATAGAACACATTGCAGTAAATTTGCAGCGTGATGTAATTGAATTAGGCACAACCTTTCTCTGTCCTCTCACAAATTCACTACCCTAGTGTAATTATTCTTTTTTACTAATTTTCTGGATGTGGTTTTGCCCAAACCATTCATTACATGTTCTTCCCAAAGCGAAATCTCAGATAATGTGAAGTAATTAAAGAAATTAATGTTAGTAATTTCTACATACGAAACAATTCAATTAACAGCAGTCTGCATTGCAGCTAATTTATGGCACGCAATGTAATTATGTCACAACTATTTCTCTGAATTCTGAAATGTTCACGAATTGCACTATTACTACTGAACCTTGTCTTTTGCATGAATATTAGAACAAATGATCGCTAGTATTTCTCATGACTAAATTTCAGAAAGATAAATGATACTGTCATACCAAAGAAATCAATATATTTTAAAGCCACTGAACATAATTACATTATTTCCGTTCTTAATTGCAATTTAAAATTCCATTAACCCATTTATTCCAAATAAATTCTGAGCAATGACAAGTTCAAAAATATGTGGTTTTGTTTTAATTTCTGAAGCAGATTATCGCTGAGCTAAAAAATGTGCATTTTTTAATAATAATTACTCTGAGAAATGTGTCATCAATTTTTATCCAAAGAAATATTCGAAGAAATGAACCCCGTAAAACAATCGACGTTTACTGTTCTTGTGCGCTAACACCTATAACCAAGTTCTGCGCCAGACAAAACGTTAAAAATAATAATTTGTAGATTATTGGTACTGAATTATGTCAAAAAAGAAAAAATATTCAAATGGAAAAGGTTTGAAAACCTATTTCTACACTCATTGATATGAAGTTATTCTTATCGATTTTTCAATCACTGATTACGTTAGTTCCAACCCTGTGCTACTGGTCTGCTACTTCCCACGTTCTTTCCTCTTTCTCCTATACTCCGTCTTTTGGCGAGCTCGTTCTTTCTCTTCTGTGTTTATCGTTTTTGTTTATTTCCCTACTTATAGAATGTTCACTTCACGACGCACGACTCAAGACCAGTCTGAGATAGTTTTAATTCTAACTGCCTATTACCAATCTTGTTACACACTTTTCTTCCTATTCTTATTCCTTTTCTTCCTAATCTTCATATGTGCATACCATTTTTATTCGCACGATTTAACTTTTTCTTTGTTTCTATTCTACACTTCTTCCTCCTTCTTTTATTCATTTTTTTTCACTTTCTTCTTCTTTTATTCTCCAATACTTTATTTTACTCACTCCCTCTATTTTTTGTCTCTTTTACTATCATTTGAACCATCTGTTGCATGCAGTCGGATTATGGGTAGAATTTTTGTTATATAGAATAATACACTACTTGTGAGGAGAAAATTGGAGAGAAACCCTTAGAGAAAGTGGATAAAGTATTTAATAAATAAAACAATAAATGCTACATAAGTACATCTTTCTAAAAGTGAAGACCTCCAAAAATACGTTCTTTACTGATAATAAAGAGTTGACTCCAGAAAAAGTTGCGTAGGTTCTGATTCAATGAAAACTATGATCCAAGTTCAAAGCTGCTTTAGAGCGGTGAATTGTCGGACTCTTGTCGAAAAATTTTCAATGTTTCTCGTCACATTCTAGTCCGATTTGTTTTACCAAGGAACGACACCCCCACTCCTTTGATTCGTATAAGTGACCCAGACCATTCAGAGACATACCTTGGCGGAAAACTAACAAATAATTAAATAAGTGTCTTTATTTGTGGCGAAGCTCAGGCCATATGGCATGCTCTCCCGTCTCACCACTTTCAAAAGTTTAATCAGTAGTACGTAATAAAAAGGAGATCATTCAAACACATACGTACGCAATAATCAGAAAGGACTTCACACAAAGAAGACTTCTCATGGCAACAGTGAATAAGAGGAAAGAGGTGTTCTTGAGAAAGGCTCACACTTACAGCATTTGTGTGATTATATTTATTAACTTTAAGTTTGAGATGGGTTTAAAATTAATGAGAAATGTTTCTGGTGATTTCATTTAAATAATCTACGAGATTTTCTTAAATATAATGAAATTAACTTTGTACGACTTAGCAATCTGGGAATAAAAGAGGATTGACAATAAAGCGTTTTTCTCAGTGAGAAGTTAGTAAGCACTACTAAAGCGAATGTAGGAGTGAAGTATCGTAGTAGTGGGCAACGATATGAAGCTAAATTAAAAAGTGCCAAATAATATAGGGTAATGACTTCCCGATACACAAAGACACACAATGATACTTCATGTCCCAATCAAACACATAATGAGTTTCCTACCAATCAGCGGCCAATTTAAGATGTGTGACTTAGTTACCAGATTTCTTGCGTCTCCAATGAAAAAAGTGAGAAAATTTGACCTCTGCATGCCCTAGAAGTTTGTAATATTTATTTTAAAACATTCGATACAACAGTCGCATTTTTTTGCAGACGGCACCCAAAATAGCGCCTAAACAAAGCAGAAGCACAAAGCAAAACTTGCGGCGGAACTCTGTCATGCATAATATACTTCAGGTTAATTTCGATGCTCGGAACCGTTCCAAGTAGCATCTAATTGGCGGCAAATTAAATCCTCGAAAACGTTCGGAGCTTGGCAGAAAATTTGAAAGTCGAAACCGTTCCGAACAACGTGCACTTGACGGTAAATCCGACGCTCGGAACGGTTCCGAGCAGCGTGTACGTGGCCGTAAATCCGACGCTGGGAACCGTTCCGAGCAGCGTCTACGTGGCCATAAATCCAACGCTCGGAACCGTTCCGAGCAGCGTCTACGTGGCCGTAAATCCGACGCTCGGAACCGTTCCGACCAGCGTCTACGTGGCGGTAAATCCG